>JANRGW010017008.1:0-41760 GCA_024733675.1 Psilopsiagon aymara | reverse complement strand
TCTTCACAGGTAAGTGCTCTAGCCAAGCCACTCAAGACTTGGAAGGCAGATGCAGAGACTATGAGAATAAAGACCTGATGCCCATAGGAGATGTTTAGGTGCGAGAACCTAAGAACCTGAATGCACAAGTCTGTGGGACCTGATGAAATCCATCTGCAGGTCTGAGGGAGCTTGCGATTGAAATTGTTAAGCCATTCTGCATCATATTTGAAAAACATGGCAGTCAGGTGAAGCACCTGACGACTGGAAAAAGGGAAATATAACCCCCATTTTCAAGAAGGGGAAAACAGACCAGGGAGCTATAGACTAGTCAGCCTTACCTCTGTGAGACTACACTTCTGGTGTTCTCAGCAGAAGAAGGACATGGAAATGTTGGAACAAGTCCAGAGGAGGGCCACAGGGATGATCAGGGGGATAATAAAGGCCATGAGGATGATAAACACCTCCTATATGAAGACAGGCTGAGAAAACTGGGGCCGTTCAGCCTGGAGAACAGAAGGCTGCATGGAGACCTCATAGCAGCCTTCCAGTACCTGAAGGGGGCCTATAAGGATACCAAAGAGGGATTGTAGAGATAGGACAAAGGGAAATGGGTTTTAACTTAAGCAAGGGGAGTTTGGGTTAGATATAAGGAAGAGGTTCTTTACTGTGAGGGTAGTGAGGCACTGGAACAGGTTGTCCAAAGAAGTGGTAAATGCTCCATCCCTGGCAGTGTTCAAGGCCAGGCTGGACAGAGCCTTGGGTGGCATGGGTCTAGTGGGAGATGTCCCTGCCCTTGGCAGGGGAATTGTAATTAGATGTTCTTAAGGTACTTTTCAACCCTAGCATTCTATGATTCTATGATTCTTAAGCTGGGAATTATATTTTAGACTGATGGCTCTGAATTTCAATTTGAAGACGATACAGAATATAACTTTTGGCTAAATGAAGATAATTGAATGGAATAAAGGTGTGCTCTTCTTATACAAATGTATTTCCTCTACATGTAGAAACCAACAAATGACTCATGAACTACTGTAAAATAATCTCATGCGACTCTCTTCTCCAGCAGTTAAAAATTCAACAATGTCAATCGGAAAAAAAAAAAAAGGAAAAACTAAAACCCCCAAGAAATTCTGGTATTCCCTTTCTGTGAAGCCTAATTCCCATTTGCAGGCAAAAGTATTTTCTTATTCTGGTCTCAGAATTGGATCTCTGGGATTTCATTCCTCAATAGGATTTTGATTGATTTTATTTTAGTAGTTTTATCTTATTTCATAATGTTTGTATTAAATCAGATACCTCTGAGCACTTAATCATTTTTGGCTTCTAGATTTTTGTATTTGATATTATATTTGCTGTTAAAATTTAATATAAATAAGAATCACTGTAAATGTAAGTCATTGATCAGATGCAGCAAACTATGGCAGTGACAGGGAACCAAAAGCCTGACCCAGAAGTTTTTGTCCATAATAGAGATGCCTACTGACTTCAATGGGGTTTGAGTCAGGCCTCAAATGGAAACAGAAGCCATCTCTGCTTGCTACACAGGTCAGTGGATGACCTGGAATGTGACAGTCATTAATCCACTGTAATAACTTTGTGTCATTACTGAAAAATTGTGACTGGTAAGATGAATATTAGGATGCTGTGCTCTGTTCACATGGTGTAAGCAGAGAATCTACTGACCAGATGAGAGTGGTCTGGTGTACAGATCCAAACTGTCCTTCAAGCATCCTTATAACCCGTCTCCTGATCATAAATTACAGGAGAATTAGTTGTCATTGCCTGTGTGGACCCAAGGAGATAAACATTAGAGGATCACAAACCTTCTTCATAGGCTGTGTACAGGAGAGGACATAAGTGATGGTAGTATCAACACTGCATGGTCTCTCTCTAATTAAGACAAATATGTCAAAAATGATTTAATTAAAACAAACAAAGAAACAAACTTGGAATATACCATCACACTGATTCTCAGAATCCATCTTCTACAAAAAAGCAAGCTAGGTTAAGTGACAATGAATGTAGTGCTAAGTTGGCTATAATCCACATAATTGTCAGTGTTCTATCCATAGCTTTCTGGATAACTATCTGTAGTATACAACTGTCTTTAAGAAAAGATAGCTGGTACTTATGGAGTTTGTGTACTTAAAAGTTTTTTTCTTTAAGAGAGAGAAAAAACTATATTTTCTGGTGGTTCCGTGCTGCACACTATGTGCTAATCTGACCTATTTTTGGCCTAAATGCTAGAGTTTTTCTGTTGTACCAAAACTCTTGGGGATGTTTGAAAAGCAGGGATTATTGTCTAACTATACAGTTCCCAAAACTGGGCCAACCACCAAGCACCTCAATGAACCTCTTGACTTCCTTCTGCAACAGACCACAGCAGGCAGCACTGATGAAGTTTTGCCCTGAAGTACAGAGTACTTGTCATAAATTTTCTTTGCTAAAACATTTGTAAAGTCAAGTGCACCAATGCTATCTTGGACATCATGGTGTATGTCTCTGAGCATTACAGGTACATAACTTCATTTCTTATAAAAATTAATGAGCCTGTAAATTTTGCAGTTAGTTTTGGATATCCTGTTAGAACCTATGATCTGTCACGTGTGCAGCTTGACTTCTTCCCCAAGACAAACAGCTAAAACACCAGGATATTTGGCATAGCTAAAAGGAAATATTAATTAAAGGTTCTGGTCTTGAAATCTACATTTGTAATGATGTCTCTGTCTGCCATGTGTATCCTGCTCTTGTACCTGAGCACAGCTGTACACAAAAACACCCTCCTATTTTTAAGGCAGAAAAGCTGGAAGAGGCTGAAAGTTGCACAGCCTGGAAACACCTTCAGTGTAGTTTGTACTTGCTATTTGTGGGAGCACAGACTGCAGAAAGAATAATACTGTCTCTGGCTTTGAGATCTCAAAATTGTGAATGACATTTTAGCGCCTGTGCTACAGGTCTGGTGGGAGAACTTAGAAGCCACTGATATAGCTTATAAGGGGGAGAACATTGTATCTGAAAAAAACCAAAAAAAGGCGTTTGGAGGTTACCTCAATATGTTGCTTTGGTAATACTTGAATTGATCAGTTTTACTATTCTATTCAAATACTTCACTTTTTAAAAGCTTTCAATCAAGTAAATTTTGGTCTTGAATGATGTGGCTTTAGTGGCTGTGTATCAGCCGCTTGTGTATATGCAAACTGCAGAAGCTAAACTGTGGCATTTTCCATTTAAGGTGAAATTGAACGACCTGAAAATGGATTCATCTTCTCCTATGTTACCAGCAACCATTTTAGAACAAACTGCCTTGCGGCTAGGATGCAGTCCTGCAGACAAGAAACTTGCTTTTCACTTAGATGAAGAAGATAAGTTAAAGCAACTTCGTGAATGTTTCTGTATCCCAAAAGTCAAGGATCTGCCTCCAAGTGAGAATTATAATTAGAAAGGAAGTGGGGGGAAAGGGTGGGGTTTCACATCTTTAGCATGTGTTTATCACAAATCTTTGGAAATCATTGTCACTTATGAGATAATTGAGCAATTGCAGTCATATCTGAGCACAGTATGTGCCTGTTGTTACTAAATCAATCCATCAACTTATTCTAGCACCAAAAGCTTTATGCTCTCATTTCCTTCCTGAATAAAATGTGAGGATATGGTACTTACATGGTGCTTATGCTGTCAGTCAGCTGCTTTGAACAATATAGAGACTGATTGAAAATTATAGGCAGAAGCATTTCTAACTAATGGTTTGAAATGACAATGTCACTTACAATAGTTCAGAGCAGTTGCTTCCTTCACATAATATAGTTTGGTGTTATCTATCTAGTTATAATTACTTAAGTTAATGAAAGAGATAATACATATATTAACATTTATGCCTTATTGCTGGTACTAGAAAGGATTTTTTTCTTGAGGCCAAATAGAAGAATGTGCCTCAGAACAAATAATTGATCTGAGCAAATAATTCATAATAAACCCTTTTATTTGAAGATCTTTCCCACTTTCCTTGTGATTGCCTGCAAGTAGATAACTGCACATTTATTCAATGTAGCTATGCAAAGTGATTCTTGAATTGTTTTCCGCTTTATTCCTGGTCTGTCAGTTGTTTCAAGGAGCCTGTGGCATGCCTGGGCATGTTATGCAGGCACGAAGGGTGCATGGGATGGCTGGCACTATAGGATGGAAGCATTTGCTTTGGGTTAGCACCCTCAGCCCAGAAAAATTACAAAACATTTCCATGATTTCTTGTACCTGAAGCTGCTGTGTCCGGCCAAAATCATGCAGGGAAACCTGATGGGAGCACCCATCTACTGAGCCAGCATGGCTCTTGCTTCCCAAGTCTTGTCTGGGTTTAGTTTCAGGTCACGTGTCAAATACATGGGGAGCAAAAGCTGTGTGATACGCCTGTGGCAGTTTTTAATTATTTCCTTTCAACCTCCATTATTGTTTTTCTACTTCTGTAATATTTAGATCCAAAGACTGCTGATGTTTTGTCAGGGTTGGTTTGTTTGCTTGTTTTTTTTGTTTTCCCTGCAGTTACTATAATGGTTAGTCCTGAGGATATGGGTATATGTTTCAGTGAAGGTAAGCAGTCTACAAAGTAGTAGCAGTTGAACAGCATGCAGAACCTACCATTCATGTGTTCACAAAATGAGAGGGGTTTTTTCCACCTCTTTTCCCCCTTTCTTTTCTGTGCTTTGGCTGCCACCAGGAACAGCTTCTCTGTTGAAAAACAGCAGGAGGGTAAATACATATATATTTACATTGTGTCTATACCATAGAGACAGATCTCCTATGACATTTATCTGAGCACAGGAGCTAGATAACATGCTTCTGAAGATAAATGTCATTACAGATATTAGCCATCAAATATTCTTTATATATTTACATAAAACATTACAATAAGGTTTTAAAATGTAGCCTTACAAGCAGCAGATAAGAGTATCCATAGGAAAAAACTGTGAGATGGTGCACATAAAAATATTTAGAAAGTCGTCATAAGAGTTTAATTTAGTTACCAACTTACAAACTGTCACAGCTGTTTATTTATTGCATCAATCAAGTGGAACCACTAGCAGACTAACTCCCTGGCAAATCTTTGAGGTTTTACTGTGCAAGCGTGAGAGACAAGGCTCAGGTGACAAAATAAGAAAAGATGACAACAGAAGCTTTAGAGAAATGTTTGGATCTCCTCGCTTTTCTCCAAGCTGACAACAAAGTCTCTTTAATATTCTCGCATGCATTGCAGGAAGGAGGTAAGAATGACTAGATGTTAGCAGTTGGGCACCAAATCACCAATCTGATTAAGGCTATGGCTTGTGCTTTGTCATTTTGTAAATGAACAGAACACTTGTACTTCTTGGGAATAAAAACATACCCCAGTGTAAAAGTGTTGAGCGATATTTCCCTGAAGAGGTTGTTAAAGGAAGTGGTTAACTGTATAAATATGTCTTCTTGTTTGGAGGGCTTGAGATGGGGTGTGGGAAGTTGTGAAAGAAGTGGTCCTTTATCCTTCAGCAAAGGATAGGACATGCATAAGTATAAGCAGATTTAGTCCTTCCTTTCTGGATAGTAAACACATTGAATTTTTTCCTTTTTTTTTTACTGAATATTTCTGAAAATAAACTTGCTTTTTCTAGAAATTGTAGAAATACCTCTTTAATGTAGACAAATGGGTATAATCAGTATGCAAAACAATGTATGCCATTAGATTTGACCAGTTTGCATGAAACTGAGTAGGTGTGAATTTTTTTTTTTTTTTTTTTTTTTAATTCAGGCTACTCTAAGGACACATTTCAATAATTATCTCCTGTTTGTTTTGCACCAGTCTTTATTTCATGAGTTGTGCTTTTTTCCTATTTGACGTGCAGTCTATACTGAAATATTCAGTCACAGCTCCTCCAGAAATAAAAAGGGTCAATACCGTGAGAGGTGAGGGTAAAGTAATTTGGGGAAAGACAGGTCTTTATACAACAGATATGTTACTGTAAAGAATATCACAGTGACCAGAGAAACGGAGCACAAGAATGTGCTGGTCAGGAGAAACTGTGAAATGACAAAAATGCTGCAAAAAACAAGCCTAGTTTGGGAAGCAGTAGTGGTCCAAAATGAGTCTTTTAATGATGTTAGAGAGAAGAAATTAAACGTTATTTCATGAAAAAGAGTACAGCCTTACATATTGTTAATAACATGAAAAAAGAATATCCAATGTAGCAGGTGTATAAGCAGAAAAATACACTTTGATTATCAAAGTTGCAGTACTGTATCTCTCCAACAGTGACCCTGTGGAGAGAACTGTAGAGCAAGAAAAGCTAACTTTTTAATAATTCCTTACTTGTTTCAATGCTTACTTGGAGCAAAAAGAGTATTTGTGAGATTAAGCTCCAAATACTTGAGCAGAGGCTCTTATGTCTATTCCCAATGAGATAGTATTATTGTGGTTTTTGATAGGAAAAGAGCTGTTAATAGAACTGATCTAGGAACATGGATAATATTTATGCTTCTCTGTTTTCTTTCATATTAGAATAGAAATGAAAAACAGACAGCATCTGTAAAACAGATTAGGCTGAAATTGCTCTCTAACTTATGCTTTTTAAAAGCTTCTAAAGCTTTAATTAAGAAATTATCCAAGTTGTCTATACTTCTGAAAAAAGCGTGTTTGGTGAAGTTCAGTAAGTTGGCAATTTTTAATGCAAAAGATAGTAAGAAATCTTTTCCAAGCATCCATTTTATTTTTCTGCAGTCCTATCATAAAATTTTCAGACAGAAATGCAACCTTATCATTCATTTCTAGCATATATCTTAACATGTACATTAATTTGCTCTTTCTTCTGAGGTATATCAATTATATTTACAGAAAATACTAGTGTTAGCTTTTGGGGCATTCTAAGAATAGGTATAGATGAATGCAAATTAATTACTACTTCTAGTAGGTCACCATCACTTGTCCCTCCGAGAATCTCTAACCTGAGAAAATAGAAAAAGGAAATGTTCGTATTGATAGATGATGACATGAGGTAATTAGGTTGTTCAGAATCTCACTAGAGCTAGTATTTATAAATTTCTAATGCTTTTATTTTCTCCTAATCATTGAAAGGATTTGTCAACATAGATTTCCTCCTCCTCCTCAGGTAATGATGATGACATGAAGCGCAACCCATAATATATGCTGGGAAGACAAGAACTTCTGAGATTGCATGGAAATTTTCTGTCCAATGACTACATTTTTCTAAATAGCGATTTAATCATGCAGGGAGAACTTATGTGAGTGACACAGATTTACCTAATCTTAACTTTTGTTAAATGCAAGACTCAAGTAATTTCACAACTCAGTGTAGGAATGCAACAATGATGGAAGAAAGGTATTCAGGAAAATGCTCCTTATTCATTCATTGTTTGTTACAGACCTGAGAAAATCAGTGCCAGAGGCTGTTTTCCAGGCAGCCCCAGGAGATCTGGGGATTTGTTGCTGCCTGAACTCATGTTAGCTCCAGAACAGGTACAGATGGACTCGGCCAAAAACTGCAGAAGGACAAGGAAAATAATTTCTTGCAAATTGCCCAGCTGTCCTCCTCCTTAATTCCTTTTGCAGGGTCACCTGAGTGGTCTCTGTGAAGGAAGGTCAGGATGTGGTGCTTCAGTTCACATGTGAGGACCATCAAGTTCCAGGGAGATGTGGCGTGGGCAGAGCATTGAGTGGTGGCACACATGTGCATGTGGACATATACTGTCCCTCCTGTGCTCACACCCCTGTGTGTGTTACTTCTGTAATTTCTCTCCACAGCTGATCTGGGCCTGGTGAATGGAGAGGAAAGCTGCATATACTTTGCTGGGAATTCTCTAGGGCTCCAGCCAAGAAAAGTTAAAACTTACTTGGATGAAGAACTGGACAAGTGGGCTCGAACGTGAGTATACCGTGGGGTATGAGAGATACTAACCCATGCTTCAAATGGGCACTTCATTTTATTTTGGGATCTGCCTTGGAAATGTTTGAATAGAAGAATAGTGCGTTAAAACCACTACAGCCCAGCAGTAAAACATGTTCAGTGTTTTCCTAGCACTATTTATGTCTCCTTGTAAAGGTATGAGCCATAAAACAGACAAAGAGAAACTTCCAGCTGCTATAACCTCTGCTGTGCATAGATGCTCTGCTTTGGCTCATCTGGGGGACCCGCATAGTTTAACCATCCTTATCCAATTATTATGTGTGCTTATACACAAGAGATACAAACTCATTTGGTTGCTGCTGTTTGCTAATGAATGTGATTCAGTTTCAGACCCCATGATTTTCTAATTAGTATTTTTAACTGCATGTGATTCATCCTGCAGGCCTTGCAATGGGCAGGTCCATTGGAATAGCACCTAGTGCAGGTGGTGCTGCTACTAGTGCTGGCAGGTTTTTGACTCCTCTTAAACCAGGTCTCTGCCTGACAAGTTCATTTTATTTAGAGAGCAACCATGTCTTCTCAGTAACATCTCAGAGAGGAACTGAGTGGTTTGCAACAAGTTCTGTCAAACAGATACAATGTAAGATAGACAGAAAGACAAAGGAGAGATAACATTCAGCATTGAAGGAAAGGGGCGTAGTCATCATAGGAAATGCGAAACTTTTTAATATATAGGGAGGAAAACAAGATGCCTTTTTTTTAAAAAAAAAAAAAAATTAATATTATACTTGATTTCCATAGAGAGTTTGTGCTTTGAGGTGCCCAGTACCTGTTTGAGCACCTGGTGCAGGGATGAGTAAAGAAAAAAATAAAAACCATGGAACTGAAAATGGGAAAAGAAAATGACATCTAGAGGAATGAGTGAGCTGGAAAAGAGAATAACACTTTCATAGGGTACAGTATATGTGTGAAACAAATGTGTTTTCATGGTGAGAGAGCAGAGGAAATATGGGAAGGTAGAAGAGGGAAAAACTAATTCTGCTAACTAGGCAGCTTTGTTTCATTAGAAATGGTCTAGATGGGGCCTTCACAATGTAAATATGTAAGCTCTGTAGCTGCTCTTTCCCTTGTTAATATATGAACACTGGGTTAATAGAATCATAGAATGGTTAGGGTTGGAAAGGACCTCAAGATCATCTAGTTCCAACCCCCTTGCAATGGGCAGGGACACCTCATATTAAACCATGCCACCCAAGACCCTGTCCAACCTGGCCTTGAACACTGCCAATGATGGAGCATTCACAACTTCTTTGGACAACCTGTTCCAGTGCCTCACCACCCTTAATTCCTCATATCCAATCTAAACTTCCCCTGTTTAAGTTTGAACCCACTACCCCTTGTCCTAGCACTACAGTCCCCAATGAAGAGTCCCTCCCCAGCATCCCTATAGGCCCCCTTCAGATACTGGAAGGCTGCTATGAGGTCTCCACACAGCCTTCTCTTCTCCAGGCTGAACAGCCCCAACTTTCTCAGCCTTTCATACAGGAGGTGCTTCAGCCCCCTAATCATCCTTGTTGCCCTCCTTTAGACTTGTTCCAACAGTTCCATGTCCATTTTATGTTGAGGACACCAGAACTGCACACAATACGTCAAAAATGGTTTACTGTTTCCTATTTATTACTTGTATTCTTATAAGTGAGAACATTGAGAATGAATATGAACTTTGGGAAGCAATTGTTCTTCCTGATTATTCATTCAGCATGGTGCTGCACTTTGTCCAGTCTTTTGGAAAAATCGCAATTCTGTCCATTCCTGTCTGGTTATCCTACTTTAGCAAGAAAAGAGGTGAGCTCTTTCAAAAGGTGAAAGTCAGCACTCTTAGCTGTTAATGATGTAGTTGGAGTTCAAACATATTTCCACTTCTGCACTCTACCTTTTCACTGGTTCACTTCCATTCTTTGTCTTTGCTACAGGAAAGGATTTTTTTTTTTTTCTCTGTGATTAAAAAAAAAAAAAAAAAGAAAAAAAAAAGAAAAGGATAGGCATCATATTTCTCCAGAAGACCAAAAGTACCTCCAGTAGCTGTATCCAAGTGGGAAGTACAGCTGAACAGGACTTCAAGCCCTCAGAGAGAGGAAGCTAATCTAGAAAGTTTGTTTGATAAAAAATACAGCTTGGCCCCAAACACCTTACCTAGAATAAGTCAGGCAGTTTAAAAACAAACAAAACCCCTAACCAAACAAAGAGATTCAAAACACAAGACAAACCCAAATTGAAATCAAAGAAAAAATGGAACAAATATTCAGCTCATTGCAGGTGCATCTAATCAACTGAGAAAGTCAGGGTAAGGTCAAGCCTAATTTGAACAAGGCAAGGTAGGATGCTGGGGACTCCAAAGGAATAGGTAGTTGGAGATATAGAAATGAGTACTTTTATTCCAGATACCAAGAATAGCTTAGCAAAATTTAGTCTAAGGTAGTAGCTGTTACCAGCAGAAGCATGTTCAATGGCTCATGTGTTGGCAGTGCGGAATTTACTGCCTGTGGTTTAGATAAATAAGTAGTGAAAGTCTAAGAAATTGCATGCAAATTAGGTACATCCTTCAAGTCAGCAATGATATAGATTCTGGCTTTCTTATAAATTGGTTTATTGCATTTTCTGGTTTTTGTGACTCGGGACTCATCTGAAACAGCTACTAGTCTATTTAAGTGGTTTTCACTGCTTCTAATTAATGGTAAGAGTAAAAAAGAAGAATATGCAGTAGTTGTGGTCAAGGGCAGGGGAGCTTGCAGATTCAGCTCTGTGTAGTGATGGCAAGTAATTAGGGAAAGGTCTGGAGAGAAAAAGGCCTTCTCATGCATTTTTTGTGTTCCCTCTTACAGCATCGCTGTCACTTCTACCTGGGCCCAGCTTTAAATGGTGGGCTATAGCTTTCTTCTCTTATATCATCTTCCCCATGTATATTTTCTGATTTAGTATTCTTAATCTTTTTTTTTTTTTTAGATTTAAAAGTCCAAAGTTTAAGTGACTTGCTTGGTTGGAAAAAGGTCAATAGGTGCTTTGCAGTGTCCTGTTTTGCCTTTCCCCCACCAAAATTGTTTAAGTAATCAATGTATTCTATAGAATCATTATTGCATGCAAACATACTTGCTGCAGTGGGCAATGTATCTTACATCTGAGTAACTCATTAAAGGGGACTATTAAACACAAGGGAGTCTGTCATAGCTAGTTGTGCCCTTATGAGGGGCTACTGAGTTGATTGTGGAGAACGTGCTGTGTGGAAATCTTGAGGATTAGAGCTGTTCAGCTGAGCAAAAATAAGACTGTAAGGAAAAATGATCTCTGTATTAAGGGGTAAACCTTGTGGGGGGGAAAAGGAGCCACTTATGAGAAATAACATGCCATTACAGTAAGTATAAACCAGGAATTAATAAATTGAGGACAGAGCAAAATATTTATATGTATGGTTTTAAGCACTGAAGCAATCTGGCAACAGTCTTCTGATGTGAATACAGTGGACAAAACCTTCAAGTTTGTGGAAGGCTTTATAATTAACATCTGAGGCAATACTGTTTTCACAGTTGAAAAGTATCTTTGGTTCTATGTGCTGAATTAACCCTGCAAGATATAGTAGCCCTGCAAATAGGAGTACAGCTTGGTGGGGCTTGGTTATGTTCTGTTTGACAGGCCCGCTTCTGCCATTCTGCATAAGTCATCTCTGCATTGTACCTTTCATCACGCTGTATATCAGAGCTGTAAATGCCTGGTTTAATACCCTGAGATTTTTAGGTTTGCCTTCTATCTACTGCTACAAAAAGTTGTTTTGTTTTGTTTTGTTTCTTTGGATATTATCTTCCTTTCTTTTGTCTGTTTGCTTGAAATCATGGTCAAGCTTAAAAAGTCTGTGTTGGCTTATCGAATACCTTGCATCAGTTTTGGCAAAGAAGCAAGGATGAAATTTCCTCTTGAACAAGATTTGGATGAGCACAGAAGATTTCTGAAGCTGGCAATTAATTTAAATCCCTTTTCTTACCACTTCTGAAACTCTGGGATCATATCAGAAAATGTGTTCCTAGTTCCCCTAGCAAGCTTTAAATCAACAGCAAGTAAAATGTGGCATCGTGATTCCTTGCCGAACTGAAAAAAAAAAAAAAGAAAAAGTGGTAACCGACTAAAAATTAATTTGGACAATGAAAAACTGTCACAGTAGTTTAAGAAATAGTTCTGTTTGAATGAAGTTTTGTGATCTGATGAGCCACATTTTGTATTCATTAATTTGGGTACCTTGGTTTAAACCTCACTTGCCACCTAGGGTGCAGTGGAAACAAAGTGAGACAGAGGCTATCTGTGTCTGACAGGAATGCCAGAAGTGCTGCAGTTGTGTCCTTAAAGATTATTACCCCCATTGCCTACCAGAGCTGAGAGAGGGGTGGCATAATATACAGAGATATAAGTTCTCTGAGCAGAGCATAGAATTTTACAACCTAAGTGTAATATGATGTATTATGCCTCAGCAAAGTCTACAGAGTTTCAAGTGATTAAATAGAAAAAGTGTCCAAGAATATGCCTTTAACTACCATTTTAGCTGCAATAATTTTTGTCTCTTGGCATTTATATTGGCCATCATGAGGGAGGCAAGCTGTAAGCTGTGTTGTAATAATAATAATAATAATATGAATAACAATAAATGCCCTCTCTTCCTTCTTTCAATATACTTCAATTTGCATGTTTTCTTCTTAAAATAAGATATTCTCATGGCCAAAATATCACGTTGGTTTTCACAGTAACTTGGAAATTCATTCTGAAATTTTGTTCATTCTGTGTTCTGATAGAATGAGCTTTCCTTAGTCAATTCCCATTAGAAGGAAATGGCTATAAAATCAGGGAAAGTTAATGAAAGAGAATCCCATAGGTAGTTAGGGCTTCTTTTTCCCTTCTTATTATGTTTGGTATCCTCTTTCAGAAATACAGATCCCTTAAGTTAAGAATAAGAAGGGAAATTAGCAATAAACGTCTTGCTGTTTGTGGAATATGTATGACTGTCTTTAGGGAACGCAGCTGTATTACAGTCTTATAGAAGGGAGGAACTTTTAGCATTAATCCTGCCCCTTACCACATTTTCTGTCCTACCCACCTACTGCCTTTATTCCTCATCTATGTAATGTTCTTGTAAATGAGTGCTATTTCATACTGCCCACTTACTGCTATCAAAGTCTCATCAGAGAGCAATTCTAAAACGGGGAGAAACAGTCAGCTAGTGTACCGTGACCTTATCCATACTAGGGTTTGGCATCCTCCTTGTCATCTGTATGGTGCTGGAGTTGTTGAACATAGGGAAGTTATTTTATCTGTAAGAGCTGTTCAGTTGTACCTGTGCCCTTCTTCAGCTGCTGACCTAAGCAGCTTGGTATTTTGCAAGGATAAGAGGTATGAAGTGGATAATACAAATTGTGCTTTTTGCAGCAGTTCCTCTGTTCTTTAGGAATAGGACTGTGGTTCTTTTGGAAATATCCCTAGGAGGTGTGAATTAGACCCCAGTCAACCAGAAAGGGTCTGACTATGAAATATTCAGGCAATTTATGAGGGAGACAGAATGAAATTCTACCTGGGGAGGGAAAGTATAAGGTGGATAGGGAAAACTAATATTTTAATCATGAAGGACTAGCTGGAAGTATCTCAAACACCCTCCTTTCTCATGTCTTAATCTGCCAGATGTTCTCTTATGATTGTGAGTGAACATTGTGGGCCTGTTCTTCTTTAAAAGGTTTATTACTTGTTTGGTTTTCTTTATTTTCCCCTTTTTCTTTTTTGTGAGGAGGAGAGGGTTTTGTTTGGTTTTGGTTTGGTTTTTTTTTGCCCCCTTTCTTTTTTTTCCCCTCATCACAGCTGTTAGAGCTTTTTATTTTCTCTCTACCCAGTTTTATACTGGTTTTTGACCCTGTTTTGAAACTGCTTCATACTTGGTTTGCCTCAATCCGCACGTCAGCCTGGTATTTCTGACTCCACTAGTACCCTGTGGTGCTCAGCAAATATAAAAATCATCCAGTGTGAGATGGATTCCCAGAGCAATGTTCCCCTGGATTAGAAGCACTATTTTCTCAGTCTGTCTTCATTTGCATTTAAATCTGTACGCTACATCCTGCATGTTCAAGAATCTTTACAACTTTTGTTTTATATATGCATGATGGCTATTTTAGAAGTTCACTTCTCTGTCACACTTGAAGCAAAAATTAGTTCAGAACACTTAATTCAGAGCCACATGTACATATCTGTCATTTTGGAGTAGTGATGTACTCAGGTTTAAGGTGACTGTGTTATTCACTGTAGACAGGGACAGTTTGCAGAATGAAGTTTTTAAACACTCTCTTGTCAAACTCAAAAGCTTTATGGATGTTTAGATCTAGAACAATCTGGCAGGGAGAAGATAAGCAGTAAGAATTAGCAAGCATAACTATTCTGTGATTCTATGATCTCTGTTTGGGCAGGTTCTTCCCTGCATGTACATTAAGTATTTGCTGGTTTATGCAGAAGGGTGAGTTCAGACAGGAGATTCAGGAGGACAGAAATTGTTTCTGACAAGAAATACTTCCATCTGGAGTAAGGTGGTATTCCAGCCTAACATAATCTGCACGATACAATGTTCAGGTAGAAATGCAGGTGGAGTAACTGTAGGGTGATCTTTGCTCTGTGTAGTTTAGATGAGCTGGGTTTAGCAGGGTGCCATCCTGCACTAGGTACCAACATGTCCTTTCCTGGTATGACTGTTCCTGAAGTCATCTTGTACTCACAGAGCAATATTAAGGGGACTTGTGAAAAAGTTATCATCTTTAATTTTGGGGTATTTCTAGAGGAATTTTTTGGGCAAAAATATTTTTCAAGCAACCGAAAACCTGTCAGAAACCAACAAATTAATTATATTGGTTGTGAGCTTTAATGTCATGATAAAAGTGCTGTGCTCAGCTTAGGTGAGTCTTCTCCTCCTCTCTCCTCCAAATGTAGTGTCACCAAATCAGGTACATTTCTCAGAACTGATCCAGAGGAAACAGCATGTTTTCATCATTTGCCTCTTCCTTTTCAGAGGTGTTCATGGTCATTTCAATGGCCAGCGCCCATGGGCTTTGGCAGATGAGTGCATCCTGGACCTGATGGCTGAACTGGTTGGTACGTGTGAACTACTGGAGAAAATCTTTCTCTGGAAAAGGAAACCAATTTGGGTTCTTTTCAGACTGAAATTCCTGACAATCTGCAACCAGAAATTAGTTCCTTGCATTCCATTGTTTTAAAGTAGCTTTCCTGAGTGCCTTGTGCATGGAGCAACACTTTGCTTTAAGACTGTAAGCAATTTAAGAGATGAAAGTTTGTGATAATATAAGAGCATATGCATATCATGAAACTTAACGCAGCAAAGGGGTTTTTGAAGCATCATAAACCTCTTTGTCTAACAAATGAAGCCCTCTTCAAGGACATTTGTCACTATAGATTCTCAGTCACCCTCCTAAAAGTAAACCAATGAACTTTCACCTTTGAAAAATTATTTTTATCTAGACAATCTCTGCTTTTCCTACTTTCCCCACCATTAAATCCAATCTCATATGAGAATTGCATATGTCAATGAAGCAGATAATTGGGGCAGGACCTGCTATTTGTAAGTTCTCATTACCCTGCTGTACCTCTTGAGGAGTCTGCAGTGCTGCAGGATCTTGTCAATAAATGCTTCTGGTTATTGTAGAAACTGAGAAGGAGCCCTGGAGACTCCTGTTGAATTCACCAGTCATGGAAGCAGTTGTGTGAGTCTGAATGCAAATTTCCTCTGTCACCTCTTACTCTAACCTGTGTGTAGTTGCTGAAATAATCTTTCACCATAATTTCTTTCGGAGCTGCTCCTGACAGAATGGGGAAGAGAAATGATCTTGGCAGGGTGTCTCTCAGATTCTTTTTCTTCCCAACACTTAGAGCTCTTGTCAAGGCTAGGTTAGTAGATTTTAGTGAGATCTGGCCAGTATTTCAATTTAGCTGTTGAAGGCAAATGTCTATACTGACTGTCAGAACTAAATTATCATGTGTTCATTTGTGCCATCACTAAGGAAAAATGTTACTGTTAAGTTGACCTACTGTACATGGGATATTGTCTCATAATTTCTCTTCCAACTATAGGCAAGTGTTTAATGACAAAGTTATGGTTTTTCTCCTTCAAGAGAAGCAAATGGGATCTGCACAACTGGAAACAGAGGCATTAAGGAATGTTTCATGACAACTTTATATATTTATAAATAAAGTCACTTCCTGACTTCTTCATGAAATTTCCAAATAGCTAAAATACGGGACATTATTGTTGGAGCAGAATAAATATAAGAAAATATTGTTGTAGTTGGTCTATCCATAATGTCAGCACTAAGATACCACAAAAATGAGTGAGCCTACACCAGGCATCACTAGACAAGTTGTGAATAAAACAATTGTGCACCAGTTGCTGGCTGGTGCTTAGCCCATCTTGAGCAGCAATCGGCAGCTCCTGGCCAACTCCTCTCACTTTCTATACTGAGTATGACATAGTTTGGGTCAGGTGTCCTGGCTGAGCTTCCTTGAGGCTTCTTGTGCCCCTCCTCACTGTCACAGTATGGGACACTGAAAAGTCCTTGATTAGGGTAAGGTAAGACTATTGATGCTTTTTGCATAACCAGGAGAGAAAGCCAAGATAACCTGAAGGGCAACTTGAAGTACCTGAGTTGTCATCCTTCTCTGTAACACCTTCAGTGAATATTTGCCTCTGTTCTGTTTGCAAAATGTAGGCCCCCATGAACCCCCCACAGGATTTTGAGGCAGGATAAACACTAACCTCCTGCAGGTGCTGGGATTGGTTTAACCTGAGCTTTAGGCTGAGAGTCACTGCAGAAAGCAGAGTCAGGCTGGATGTTTTTTCTCTTAGCCATCTGTCTTGTAGAGGATGTTAGTTCAGTGTGTATTATAATATTTCTTTAACTAAATTATATAGGCATATCCTGGGTATAAGGAGAAGGAAATGAGAGCTTTGCTTAAACTTCATCAAATTGCTTGTCAGTCTCCTTATAGAATCATAGAATAGTTAGGGTTGGAAAGGATCTTATGATCATCTAATTCCAACCCCCCTGTAATGGGCAGAGACACCTCACACTAAATCATGCCACTCTGTCCAATCTGGCCTTGAACACCACCAGGGATGGAGCATTCACAACTTCCCTGGGAAACCCATTCCAGTGCGTCATCACCCTTACAGTAAAGAATGTCTTCCTCATATCCAATCTAAACTTCCCCTGTTTAAGTTCGAATCCATTACTCCTTGTCTTCTCGCTACATTCCCTAATGAAGAGTCCCTCCCCAGCACCCCTATAGGCTCCCTTCAGATTTTTCTTTTCTTTTCCAAGTTCTGTTGACATTGGTGCCTTTTTTTTTTTTTTTAATCACAATGGCCAGACTACACTGACCTTATTATAATTCTATTTTAAATGAATATTTTAAAGTTTTTATAAAAAATATGTCTGAGGTCACCCTACCATTAGCCTAATCTTGCTTTAAAAATTTTTTACTGGGAAATATTCCATAGTCTCGTTGCTTTCCTGAAAAGTAAAAGGTGTGTCAAGGTTATTGTCTTGGATTTTATTCTCCAGGACTTTTGGGGCTTTGTTTAATTGAACTATAAAATGTGGTTTGGATTTAAATCTGGCCTTCAGATTTGCATGCCAGCAGGGCTCTGTTTACATAGTATTCTCTTTTTTTTTTCCCAGGAGTTAGATGAGTGATTCTTAGAACACAAATGAATTAATATTTTCCAAATAATGGATACATTGTAATAAATTCTGAATTTTAAAATTGTAGGAAATAGTGAAAAGGCTAAGAGAAGAAATGCAGGAAAGATATTATATTAAAATGCTGTCTTCCAATGTGGTATTTATGATTAAGCACTGTTTACCCCCAAGGTGTAATAATGAGTATGCATAAGTTGAGTGACTTCTGAATTTCCTTTTTTAGTGATTTTTATGTAAGAACATAAAGATAATTTTACCCTGTTTTTTATTCAGTATTTAATAAGATATGGAGGAGGAGTAAAAATTGTCATTTCTCACTCTAAGTACTTGTAGTAGTAAGTAAAAATTATTTGGTGGGATTTATTCAGGAATGAACTAAAGACTGTAAAAAATCTTTCTTTGTTTAATGGTTTATAGTGCTATAACACATTGCTTATTAAGTGCAGTCACATTTTGTTGTTCTGTGAAAGTTACAGGAGTAAATATATTGTGAAATGCAAAGTCAAGGTCAGTGGAGGACAAAGCTTTTTTTCTGTGCTCACACTGAGTGGCATAACACAGTGATGGTAATCTCAGCTTCTCCTACCAGACTTTATTAAAACGTTGCAACCTTGGCAGGATCACCTTCTGCTGGAACAAAATTACTGTATGGCTGCTGATCTACAGTGAGCTTGAGCAGGTCTCTGTTGAGGGAAGACTGAATGCTAGGCAGATTTGTAGTGACTTTGAGTGATATGTTTTATTTGCTATAACAAAAATGTTTTCAGAATTGGAGCCTTTAACATTTTTACAATCATTTAAAAAAATGCTTTTTACTTACTCTGGTGAGATCCAGGCTCCTGCTGCAGCCAGAAAGGAGAAGGATGGCAGTGTCTGCCTAACACAATCATAATTGTCTCCGAAGTTGTACTTTGCAAATGCTGCTTCCTTTTATTAAAGAGGAGATTTATCAAACAGAACGTACAGGTTTTAGCCTGGCTTAGATATACTGTATACAGTTAGGAAATAAAGACAGCAAACATAATTTTGTCTCTTGTGTGCTGGGTCTTTGAATATTGTAATAGGTTAATTGGATCATAGAAAGGTTATTTTCTGAAATGCAGTGCAGATTATAAAGGATAACAGTTTTCCAATGACACGGATAAGGTTTCTTTTGTGGGCATGAAATTCAATAATGGAAAACTTTTAATAAATATATAATTTATGGAAGACCAAGACTTACATGACAAATGTAGTGTCATATTTAATTTGAGATGCTAGCATGTAGCTAAAAGTGATTTGCAGATTAACCATTTGTTTTATACAGAAACAGTAAAGCAGGCAGAGGATTGCTTGTGCAGAATTTGCTGTGAAAGCCACAGATTTCATGGAAGGAACAGAGGGAGAAATAAGAACCATTTCTTGATGTTATCCTTTTTTTTCAGCCTCTAGAGTTCCATAGAAATATTAAGATTGCAAATAGTACTGTTTTGAGTTGCAATCACTCTCCCTAGCTGTCTTCTATATTTGCAATAGAACAGTCACAAGGTGACCTCTTTGAGCAGCACGAAGCCTGCAGATGCAAGGCTGTCGGACGGAAGAAAAGAAAGCAAAGGAAAGGAGTTTAAATGAGGAAACTAACTCATTTATTCCTATGAAGTACTAGTTCTAGCTATACTTCTTCCCACAAACCTGATGATGTTCCTGCTATCTGAAGGAGGGAACTTATTCACCACATCTATTTTCTTCCTGATTCATCCCCTGGACAGGTCCTCTGGAGTCACTAACAGCTATTGAGAAATCTTTCTGTTGAATACTTGGAGATTTCAGCAACACAAAAATAACACCTTGAATACCTTAGTCAGAATCACTCTCAGTTTTTCCTGTGGTGGTAGAAGCTGAGGCCTCCTTGGGAAAGATATATGAATGAATTCTTCTTGATTAGAGATTGTCATGTTCCTTGGCTATATTTGCTTGTAATGAGTTCAGCCCATGATTATGCCTTTTTTTCTAGGCTGGCAAGTAATAACTCCCTGAACGTAAGCTCTGCTATATGGTGGGAATATCTTGGTGATTTTGCTGCCTTTCCCCCTTGTTGGCTGGGATCTTGTGTGCCCTCCAAGGCAGGGACAGGAGAAACCCAGCCTTTCCATTTCTTGTGGATCCCCTTGCCTTTTTTTCCCAACATCATATTTTCTTTTCCTCTTTTTTGATTTCAAGGGTGTCTAGTATCCTCCCCACCTGCATACACTTGCCTTCATCCTCTTGTCTCCAAGCTCTTTCTACCTTTGAACTCTACTGCTGGGGCATGGCCCATTTTCCAGCTGAAAAAGATTCTCAGAGCACTGATTTGTGTCAAAGGCTCATTACTTCTTTTCAACAACAGATACCAGGCAAAACAGAAGGAAAGAGGAGTTGATTTTCTCCATTTGTCAGTGGTGCCCTGCATAATATGCAGTCTCTTGTTCTAAAATCTTTCACCAGTGGCTGATAAGGGTCTGAGAATTTGTTACTAAATACTTTGTAATGACAATCAGTTGCTACTCCATTAGCTCTGCCTGTGATTAGCTGTAGCCAAAAGGCATTTGTTATTAGCTTCCTTGGAGGTATGGGTATGGCTTCTTGCTTGGTTGCTACAGTAATAATGGTCTGTTATGTTCAATAGACAAATTTTGCCTTATTGTTTAATTAGGTAGAAGATTTAACTTGACATTACAGTAACCAGTTAGAATAGATGATTGTCTCAATAACTTTTTTGACTTGCTTTTACAAATAAACTTATGACAATAAATAAGTCTGCAAGTCTTGCTTTATATAGTCTTCTGACCTGATTTTTGTCTGAGATAGTAATGATTATAAATCTTCCAGTATTTTTCTGGGAAATGGAAACACGTCATTGTTTTTTGTTTTCTGTGGCTGACCCGAAAAAAGAAATATTTTGCTGACAGTGTTGTGTAGTGAGTCATACAAGAAATTTTTTACTTTACTGTGATGACACCTTAAACATTTGTTTACTTCCCAGTCTTTAGAGAGACATTGACTGAAAACATACTTTTGCTTTCTCAGTAATGTACTAGATTTCTCTGAAATTATAAAGAAAACCCCCAACTGTTTTTTTTTTTTTTTTTTCCTTTTTATTATTTCAGGGGCCAAAAGACAGGAAGTAGCCTTAATGAATGGGCTAACTGTTAACTTGCACCTGCTGATGGTATGTCTTTGAGATGTATATTTCATATCGTTTTGGCAAGTGTTCTTTTTTTCTTTCATTGTACATGTAAGCAAAATGTTTCCTGAGGACCTTACAAAGACAGCACTGGATGATAGCCTAACTTTTCTTAAGCCTTAGGAGCTGTATCTTGAATGATTTGTCTTGTGCAAGACCTGTCTCCACTTACTGTTAAGCAGAAAAGCTGCACAGAAAAATATTTTCAAGGACTCTGTATGACAAGTCTGAGTTGTTCTTCATTATGCTGCATGTCATCCTCAGGAAGGAGATGATATTAAAGACATTTTACAAATAACATAAAATTTGATTTTCATACCAAATTTCAGTTTAAGAAACAATAGCTTAAATGTGAGCAAGAGAAAGCTGTAGTATCAGTGAAGCTTAAAATGCAGTTACACACATGCGGTGTCATTTTGAGTTATGCTGGTTTATATATGCCTACAATGTGGTTTTGATTTTTATAGCATAGTGACCATAAATGTAGCTTCCTTATGCACTGTCTCTGTGGCTACAGACAGCCTGTCTCATTCTCTAGTATTTCCAAAGATTTGATTCAACTTAGTGAAGGTGTGAAGCTTCATTTTGTGTGGTTTACATGAAAATATTTATTGCTGGAATACTCTCCTTTGTAATGTCTCTGACCTTTGTTAAATTAAGAACTCCAAAGCACGACAAGTACCAAGCAGTACCAAGCCAATTTACCTGGCTGCTCTGCCCTGAATCAGTATAATGCAGTCAGACTCATGCCAGAGTGCTTGAGTACAAAGCCTGAGCTGAACTGTGCGTAACCACCGCCAGCATGAACAGGAGAGCTAGTAAACAGGAGAGCTAGTAAGTCTTCTCCTAGTCCTTTCAGCATGTTGACAATCTCAGCTTGCCCCCATGTGAGGGTCTGAGACGGAAAATCATTCACCTTAAGGTGCTGAGATGAGACCTTTGCAGAAGGCTTAGTCCATGGGTCAGTCTGGTTTCAGAGGGTGGGATGGTTTGATAACTAATGCTTTGGAGGAGGACTGGAAATCCATTTCTTTAGCATTGCTTTATACCCTTCAGCTGTGGGTATGTCTGTGAGATGGAGCTGGGTGAAATCCCAGCTTCCCTGGATGCAGACAATGCTTTGCCATCAATCCCTGTAAGTGCAAATTTTCACTGCTGGATTGTTGTGGCTATTGTTATGGATATGTGAAATGCAGTATTATGGTGTTTTCCTACTTTGATGAATGTTATATGAACAAAGAAATATTTGTAACTTCTGGGGAGTATTCTGTAGTCTGCATGAAAGTAAACCAGTCTTTACTAATTTATATGCTGGGAGCGTCTCTCTTATCTCTGCTTAGGTACATTTCAACACTGTTTTTTTTAATTTTTAACAGCTATCTTTCTTTAAGCCTACTCCAAGACGCTATAAAATTCTTCTAGAAGACAGAGCATTTCCCTCTGACCATGTAAGAAATTAATATTTCACCATATTTGTATTATTAATCATATTTTTTCCAAAGAATATCAGTAGCCTGATTTGAATACTTATTAGCTCATCTTGCCCAAGTAACGTTACAATAAATAATCTGTCAGGAGCTTTTGAGCTCAGCATATTTTACAGATCGTAGCTTTATTCCTTTTGTTCAAATAAAATATGTTACAAGGGGAAAAAGCTGAATGGGTACATTGATTTATTAGTCTTTTTAAAGACATTGAACAAACTACTGGCCTAAATCAACTGAAGTTGTAAATGTTTTATTAATTCTCATTGCTGTTTTATTTTATGAAGCCAAATCAATACAAACTCACAACATTAACACTGAGATATCCCCAGATAGAAATGGAAATGTTTCTTCTCAGCACTTTAGATTACTAGTTCAAATATAATTTTTCTGCTGTAAAATAGAAGACAATAGCCTGTGTACCACAGCTTAGAGCAAATTAATCTTTGGTTTTGAGGCCCACTGCTATTTTATTATCAGTACTATAAACCCATGTAAATTAATAACAAATTTGATCTCTAAGGTGTGATAAAAATGACTCAAGCTACTAACAGGTTTATTTGTAATGAAGATGGTGGCACAGATGTATAAACCTCAAATTACCTTCATTCTAAATAATGTTCATATCAATCCCACACTTGTTCCAGGCACATTTGTACGTTTGGAATCCATTTGCTTAAATTTCTATGGCACCTCAGTAATAACCTGTGCAACTGCTGTCACTTCTGTTCCTGTCATGTAATTTTGAACCATTTTATACCATTATTCATTGATTTTAATGAGATCTCCAGAAGAATTATTTATTGATAAAATCAGTGGATAGTATTTTTCAAAATAGCTTGGGAATTTAGAGCTCTCATTTCCTCCTAGCTATGCAGCAAATTGAAGACATGAGGATAGTATGGGACAGCATGTATGTGCTGGCCAAACCTCATTTGCAGTGAGAACAGAGCATATGTGACAGGCTGGGATGTAGCATGTGCTACCTAGCCAAGTAACTACCCAGGGGCCCTGGGGAGATGTTCAGTCTTCTCCTTTGCTCTTATGCATTCAGGCTTTACTTGCTGGCATCTGGTAGAGCACATCCTCCACCATATTTCCATCCTTCATTCTGAACTTATGCTGTAGGGTTTAGTTTTGGATTCTGTCTTTGTTGTCTGATGGTGTGAATTGAATTCTGATCTTTTTCAAACCATAACTATGAAGCTTTCAGTGGAGTTGGATTAGGTTTTCAAGTGTTAATTTTAGTGAAATGCAAGGCATCTGGATTCCTTCTCTGAAGTTATGAGGTGTTTGTCCATTTTTCTTTTAGTTCTTTTATCATGTACTTGCACTAACATGCTTTGTGTGGAAATCTCTTTCAGTATGCTGTTGAGTCTCAACTTCAACTTCATGGACTTGATGTTAAGAAATGCATGCTCACGATGCAGCCACGAGAGGTTAGTGAGAAATATATCAGTTCTGATTGCTGTCACAGAGGGCAGAAGCATGTTTCATATGAGTGTAGTCATATACTCTCAAATATTCTAGTATCAGCCTGTGGAAGTATTAATTTGTTTCTACTAATACTTTTAGGTAAAATTTATGAATCATGTAGTTTCTTTCTTTGTGTATTTTTTTTGGCATTAGAGCACATTTTGTAATTGTCTGATTCAACTAGTTAATTTTCCCTGACCAAAAAAAAAAAAAATGTACCTTATTCTTCTGTTTTCAAAAACTGATGGCATCCTGAGGCAATTCAAAATGTAGTAGCTAATTGAGAAACTCTCATGCCCTCTTAAAGCTCGAAGGTAAAAGATTGCCATAGCACAAACAACACTGTGTCTGTATCAGCATAGGCTGAGAAAAAGGTTTGCTTTGAGTAATGTGTTATTCAGATTAATTTGAAAGTCTGCCTCCCTTTGCTTTTTAGTATTGAGAACTTTGCCACCTTACTATAAACTGATAGTGACCTTTTGCTTCTGAAATCTGAGTCATTTTGTGAGTAAAGAGCCCACTCCTGACTGCTTGATAGATCTGCAAAGATTGTTGAGATAATAACAGCTACTTTCAATTCAACAGTCTTGTCAAAGCTCTTTTCAGTAAAAAGTCTAATTTAATTCTAGAGTTTCACTGCTTAATTGATCCCTAGGTGGTGCTATGTTTTGCATGATTTCTTGCTAGGAAGATAGGAGGAGGAGGAGGCAGTAATTTTCTAAAAAGATGAAGAATGAGGTGCCTTTTTTTTTTTTCTTTTTTTTTTTTTAAATTCCTCTGTATTTAATAACCCCAGGTTTGGGGATTTTTATACTTTTGATAATGAGAGACATTGTTTTTAAAATAAAAATATGGCAGATTTATAATAGCTTCCTGTGGGATACAAAGTTTATAAAAAAAATATAGCACGAAGCTGATAGAAAACTTTAAAGTCTTGTGGATGTCACAAATTTCAGCTGCCACATTAAAATCATTATGTAGGCTATTTTTAGCTAGATTTTTTTACTGCAAATTAAAACTGTCTGAAATATTAAGGAGTATGAAGCATGCAAGAATATGAAGTGCATAGACTTTGGGATTTAACTGGCACTTTCAAGATAAGTTTGTTAATGATTTCTCTTTTTTTGAGGCGACTTACTTATAGGCTACTTCATATACTTCATAGAAGCACCTTTGTGTATCATTACGATACTAACGATTTGCTTTTGATCTCCTTATGCAAGCAGCACAGCTCATGGTAAAATATAGATTATGAAGTAAGAAATGACAGTTTTATTACTGCCAGAGTTGATATAAAATGTGTGCTTTAACTTTGTTTTAGGGAGAGGAGACCTTGAGGACTGAAGATATCCTTGCTGTAATTGAGAAGGAAGGGGACTCTATTGCTGTCATTCTCTTCAGTGGGGTGCAGTACTACACGGGACAGTTTTTTGACATCCCTAGAATAACAAAGGCTGGCCAAGAAAAGGTAGGATTGTTCCAGACCCATCCTTTTAACACCAATTTTAGAACAATTTTTCTGTGAAATATTTATAATTTCTACTTTTTCTGGAACAAAATGGAGCATGTGCCGAAACCTGTGGGGATCTGACAAAAAGTAAAAGCAGTCTGTGCTCAGATCCTCTGGGGGTTGTGTGCTGCATGAAGAAATAGTCCTGTGAGAACAATCTTGCTGAAATGACTTAAACAATATGAAGAGGTAATTCATGACTGTTAACTTCTACTGGACTTTTACTGAAGGACAGAGTTTCAGGAGGTTCAGGGGAGAAGGAGGTAATCACAGCTCTAATCTCTCTTTAAGAGTTAGTGTTAGATTTCCATTTTTTTTTTTTTTGGCAGACTTTCATTATTTTCCTCCTTTCCTGCAGATTTGCTGTGACAATTTTTTCCCCCAGTGTGAAGGGAGGTGAACTCCCAATGGGGCCAGCAGTGTTTGGACTCAGCTGATCAGTTTTCTGGAGGCAGGCATAGGATGGGGCACATCAGTGTCTTAAAACTGTTGTATTTTAGTGATGACCCAACCTTCTGAGCTTGGAGGCAGCGTGTTCTGTGGACATAGCTGTAAAACTTCTTTAACCATCTCTATTGCCTTAGGAATCCAAAAGAAAATATTTTTTAATTAAGTCTTTTTATCAACAGGAGGTCACCAGACTTTCTGTAAGGGCAGTCTTTTACTGGATGTATCTTATCTCATGAAATATTAAACCATTCAAGGATTTAGTATCACTGGATTTTGGCAAACCAGCCAACTATTTATATTTGATGTTTTAACTCTCTGGAGAAGTTCCTAGCTCACAACAGGCTATACATTTTCTGATGCTGTAGATGTGGCAGTGGAAATTTTTCTGGAGGTCAGGGAGTAACTTATGCTGCTGGAAACTGATGGTAAAATCTCCCCTGAGAGAGCAGAGCAGGTGTGACAGCTAGTGCAGGGCCTGTGGGATATAAAAAGGGAATGTTCTCACAAAGCAGCACCTGGCAACAAAATTGTTCCTGAACCCAGTACAAAACAAGACTGACTTCTGACATGGATGCAGAAAACCAAGGGAAAAACAGACATGGGGGAAATCAGCTGCAGGGGCAAATGGGTCTGTGTATTAGCTCCATGCAACTCAGCAAGTACCTTCATGGTATTTTCCTTGAGGGCCTTTCAGTATTTGCTGACCACGAATAATCAAAGACTATGCTAAAATATTTGAAAGGGAATGCAGGTTATTAATAGGACGATGCCACCCACTGCTCTACTCTCTCACTCCTGGTGGCAGTAAAGCTTTCGTTCAGCTGCCAACGCCTACGTGCCTGCAGTGATTTTTCCCTGAAATCTGCTGTAATGTGTCTGAAAGAAAAATCTTTCTTTTCTACTGTAAATATGAACATTCTGGGAAAAGCCTATCACTTTAATGCCTAACTAAAGGTGCTCTCTGGACTGTGGGATGTGCTTGGATAAGTGGAAGTGGTACAGTTTCACTGAAAGCAATAAACTATTCTAAAACAGCTGAGAACCTGCATTCTGGGAGAAGAGTAGTCACAGTTTGTTATCTGGAGTGAAAGTGGGTTTGATGTTTATATTATCTGATACAAGCAGGACTTGTTGGAGAAAGCTTAAAATTTCTGTAAAGCAATACAAATAATACTATTAACTCAGGGGTATATGCTTCCAAATGAATTTACACAAAACCACTGCACATTTATAGAGTCTGTGTCATGTTACTGAGGAGCAGAGCAATTTCTGGCAGCATTTCAGTACCTCACACACAGGTAGACGTCAAATGTCCATTTCCACATACATGCCTGTTAGAAATGACATAATGTAGAAGCGAATCTCTTCTTCCAGAGATTTTTAAAAAATGAAAAAAAAAATGAAAGGAAAATATTTGCCAGCTTCTTTGTGGTTACAATATGTAGGACTGGGATGTGGGTAGGTTCATGACCTATTATGACATTAGTGTATTTAAAAAGAAGAGAATAATTCATCCTGAAGAAGTGTTTGAGTTCCCATAAGGCTTGAAAAGTATGAGCCAGCCCTGGTTTTGTTTCCATACTGTCAGATAGGGTCAGCTCAATGCCCTTGCAGATCCTGCCCCCTGGGTTAAGTGATGTTTATGTGTTTATACAAAACCACTGTGCAACATGTTGCTACACCACCCTTGAACATCTGCATAAGGCAAATATTTACTTGAACAGCTACAAAGTCAGGGATTCATGAAGAGCTTTCTCTCTTAATGTTGATAGAAGTATTCCTGTATCCTGCTACTTCCCTTAGTCTCAGGACTTCTGGTTACCAAAAGACTGCAAATGCTGGATCTTCAGAAGCAATTAGCTTCTCTCCTCTCTTCCCAGGTCAGAGATGATGTTAGAGCCACCGCTGGATTAGGGGGTAGTAAAAACCCAACACAATAACAGGAAAACCAAATCAACAAAAACCAAACCAAAAAGCTGTTAAACCAGGATCATTAGCATCTCTGTAATGCGTATAGACTCATTTTCTGTTTGGTGGCATTCAGCTAGTCCCTGTTGCCAGATTGATGAGCTTGCAGGACAGTAAGTGAATAGATTTAAAGACCATATCTTCTTCAAGAGCTTCTGGATCTGATGAAACCAGGATTGTCCTATATATAATACATTATCACAGAAAGGTTGGAAGTCCTTTAAATTGTGTGTTAAAAGAGGATAAGCTGAAGAAGCCATGTTCATAGCAGAAATGCAAGGCTCTTCTTCCTGTTTGTGAATGATGCCATGCACCTGAACAGACAATAGCCTGGGGGGAGCTGACAAGCAAGAAAGTCAGAAGTGGAGAAGACGAGGTGGAAATGTCATTTGAGAAGAGGAGGGGAAAAAATATCACTTGTCAGACAGTACAGCAGAGTGAGAAGTCCTAAACAGATGGTCTTAATAATTCTTTTAATGCACATTTGAAATAAAATCCTGGAGTGTTGTGGCCTATCACAGCTTGTCTAGAGGTTTGAGCTGCAAGCTCAGGGATCTGGAGAATGTCCTAGGATGCTTGAGGTCAATCATTTATGAATTAAGTTACTGATTTCCTTTTACATTTTTTAAGCCAATTTCCTAAGTTCTCTGCGTACATTAAGATTTCTCCCAGAGTGAAAGCTCTGCACATAGACAGCTTCATTAAGTCATTAAATATTAAATGAACTAAATTAAGCTTGAAAAATAACCTCAGGCTATTTTTCCGTCTTAGGTCTCTCAGATAAATCAAAATTACCATGTATTGTGCAAGAAATTCATCAGCAGGCTGAAGAGGGTGGAACAGTTTGCCTTGTTTCATTCTTCTGAGCTTGCTCTAGAGAATGGAAGGGGTTGAGTCATTTTATTCTTCTAAAAGTGAAGGCTGACTTTTAGGAGGCTCTACCTTTCAAATACGATTTTCATTTCATAAGTTATATTGCACTTTCCACTGACTCTGTACCATATGTAAAGTATTTTAATCTCTTGAGTCCCAGTAGGAAGAGCTTTAAGATCCTTCATCTTAATTTCTTTTCCTGTCTCTCTTTCTAAATGTCCCATCTTTGCTGGTCTGAAACTATCATTTCTCTCCCTCTCTCCAAATGTCATTGTCCATGCTGAGTTGTCACCTGCTGGTTATCAGCAGCTACCCAGACACTTTGCAGAAATGACTTTCAGATGTTAGAACAAAACGGAAGATGCAGGAGAGCACGTGTCCTCCTCTTTGCCCAGAGCAGATGGAAATCTCTGTTTTCCCCTTAGTCTGGGGAAGCAACACTCCCACACAGTCCTTGTTCTGCGTGGCTTGTGTGAGGAGAGCTGTTTCAGTTTGTTTTACTTTTTCCATGCAATCTGTGTGGCTAAACATTAGCTGTTTGTGTAACTTTAGTGCCAGACACCTACCAGGGAAAGCAAGCCAGCACGACCCAACTTACAGATGATGACTTGAATGAAATGGTTGGTACAGGTGGGTGTTTCTGAGATGATGCAGGAAACCTGCCAGCCATGAACCCAGGTTTGCAGGCTATGCTTTATTAGTAAGTTAAATAGTGCCCAGTAAGATTTACCAACCAATTTCAAAGTGCTGGGGAGCAGTTAAAGAGGTTCAGGAAGATGGTGGTATGTTGTTGGCTCTCCTGTTTGAAGGCTGTAAGCCCATGGTGTGGGTGCAAACTGGTCTACTCCAGCCAGTGCCAGTGCCCAAGAAAGTTTGTGCATGTTGAGTTTACAGATAAAAGTAATACCTGTAAATGTCTAAATCCAGTCAATTGAATTTTGAAGTCAATTCCTTAAAAGCCTACAAAAATCTTCTTGCTCTCTAGCAGATTGGCTTTAGTTTGCTGTAGCTGAACCAAGGCCATTTTATCTCTAAGAGCATTCCCATGGGCATTCTGTTCTTCAGCTTCTCTGTATTCGCTTCACCATTTCAGTTGATTTGTCCTAACTCATCTGTGTGTCCCTATGAAGAAAAGCCACCAAGGATGTGAAGGCTAGGCTATTTATTGGAACTTTGATTCCAGTGTTTAGATCATGCAACTACTACTATGGCAGTGAGTTTTCTTCCCATCATTCTGGAGTGACTTCTTAAGCTGATAACTTCACCAATGCATTAGAATTAGTTTATCATATCTTCTTAAAATGCTGCCTCATTCAAATTGTTATCTAGTTTATACAGAAGATTAAGTATACAAAAAAAATGATTAAATAATTTAGCCAAGGCTCCCTTTGTGCAAGAAACAGCAAGAGGTTCTTAAAATCCTTTGGTTTATTATTGGACATGAATTTTTCTGCAGTCTGTGCTCTCACTTATAGTCCTGCCATGCTGCTTGCAAGCAAGCTGTTTGTATTTTAAAAGCAAAATGCAAAGTAGCATTTAATTTGTAGTCCTGGCACAAAAGGCAATTTTATTTTTCTGTGCTTAAATAAATAGCAAAGCTTGAAAGAACTTTTTAGTTTAAAAATACTGCCATCCAGTGGTTATTTTGTGTGCAAAACTGCTGCTTTTTGAGGTACGTCTGTGGTCCTTTCATATATATATACATATTTATTTTTTCCCCCCTCAGTGCCCTGTGCAAATTGTGGTTGTGACAAAGACAACAGTTTTCAGGGAAATGACAGAATGTTTTGTAACCTTTTTGGGAAAAGTACAGAAATGTTTAAGGTCAATGCTTTGCATCTCACCCATTTGGACTCCCAAAGGGCAAGATCCTCACAGTTTAAATATCAAGGAGACTTTAAGTATAAGTACGCAGTAGAATGTAGTTGTTCATGAATGTTGACATCATTATACGCATTAATATTTTGTCTCTGCCTAGAGCTTGTCATACCATACAACAGTTTGAAATTGTTCTGAATACTTATTTCAAGTGATTTCACTTTACCACACAAGAAGAGACTTAGGAATCTAAACCACATTCAATCATCCCTGAACACAAGCCTGCAAAACAGTTCATGGTTTCTACATGTACCTATGGTATAAAACACTTGTTTCTAGTAATAACTCAAAACAGATGGGACTTTATAGAGAGCAAGTAAAGCTCTAAAGATGTTCTTTCAAAATATTTTTATAGTGATGATTATCTTGATAAATAGCATATTACTCATCTCTTTTCTGCAGGGTTGCTTTGTTGGATTTGACCTGGCTCATGCTGTTGGGAATGTAGAGCTTCATTTGCATGACTGGGGAGTAGATTTTGCATGCTGGTGCTCCTACAAGGTAAAATAGATTCACTGTTTGAGCCTATTTTCCATAATGTCACTTATGATGGGTCAGCAAACAGGTCAGATGAATAAGAATTGCACCTTAGCTGTTGATCAAGACTTGGATACATGTTTGAACCAGTCCCAGTGGAAAGATGGAAACTGACTCTGGTGGTGGCTTTGTTAAGAGGTGTCCAAAAGATAACAGTATCAACAACCTGCAAGGTCTTGTGGATGTGGGATGCTAGTGGTGATTAAACATGTGCTCTGAAGCACACTCTAGTCACACTATCAGGGGCGTTTCTTTTATTTCTCATGCAGAGAAAGTCTTGTGGCCATAAGCTTTTCTTAAGTAATTCTTAAATAAGAAAATACTCCTGTCTAAACTTAAATAATTTCAGACAGTAGAACAAGGTATCTTTAGTTCCTTTGACTTCTCTTGAGCTTAAGAACCAATAGATGCAATCAGATGAATTGTTTGATGAGTTTGCTACATGTATTTTGGCATGGGACTGTTTCAGCCGTCCTTCAATTTTCTAACCTTTTGTCTGTTAGACTTCAACTACCATACATAAGCCAAGAAAGCTATTTTTAGGACTAATCCGGAAAAATATATCTGCTTTTACGTACATCAGCACTTTGAGTCAAATGCTAAGGTCTCCAGTTAAAAAACACTAGAAATGTTTATAAAGCAGGGTGAGGGAGGTAAAGCTATAATTTACAGATAATGAGCACGAAGTGTACATGTTGCTTTATTCTTTGCAGTATTTAAATTCCGGAGCAGGCGGCATTGCTGGTGCCTACATTCATGAGAAGCATTCCCGAAGTATTAAACCAGTGTAAGTATTTTTCTATACTCAATTAAAAGATGCTGTGAAGTTCAAATGGAAAAATATCTTCCCTTTGAGTTCAGATTTAAAAGTGAAAAGGTGTAAAGATTCTTAATTGCAGACTATGGGCATATGTATCTATGTGTGTATGCAGATATGTATACACATGAAGAAGAAATTTCCTGATTCAAAAAATGTCATTGGAGTAATATTTTTTACTGACTTATTCTAGCAATGAAAAGGGTAGTAAAGCTTAGATAATTTATCTGACTTCGTTACCTCAGATGGGTTGTTTTATGTTAATTCAGTAAATTTTGAAGTTGTTAATATACATGTTCACAACTTAAATGCATTTCCTTCTTGAAGTCTGCTATCAGTTCTAACCTAAGTATAATAATAAATGAGAATACTTATAATATTAAACCCAAGTAACCTAAATCATGCCTAGGAGACTGTTTAATGTAAAGAGAATATTTAACGTCTTCCTTTAAAAATGGATTTTTAAAAATTATTGAAGTCTTTACCTGGTGAACAAAATCAAAGACAATTTCAACTCTGTGCCTAATAGCTTTTTAAAACTGGCATGTTTTCATTAAAATTGTATCCACTGGTAAAGCTAGGAAGCATTACATAGAGATATGTGTTCTCAATGACTGCATAATCCATGAAAAGCTGTGCTGTCAGCTGAAGTTAGTTGCATTAACCCCCCCCCACCCCGTTATCTAAAATGTTATATGGCTGCACTCTATGTATGCATATGAAGAACAGTAGGATTAATGCTTCTAATGCACTGACAATATAAACATTTTTTTCCGGCTATAATGCTTGGAGAAATTGCTGGCCCTTACTTTTATTTTGGCTTGAAGAAAGCAAACTAAATCAGGTTTCAGAAATAAATAATATTATAATGAAAAACTTCACTATACTGTGTGCTGGTTTCAGACTGTCTAGACTCCCAGGAGATAACGAAATAATGCTGATAAGTTCTTCTTAGTCACCCATAACAGAAAACTCATTACAATGACATATGATCTGTTGTAAACTGATTAGATCCTCATATGTGAATGCTGACAAAATATTTCAAATATTTGGATACTTCTTCTGGAAAGGCATTGTGGATTTTGTTTGTTTGTGTTGTTTTTTTGTTTGTTTGTTTTGGTGGGTTTTTTTTTTTGCCTGCTTCCATTTTTGCAGGCGTGGGCATTGCTCCCATGTCCACACCTCTGGATCCTGGCTGTGGGGACTGGGAAGATTGCTGAGCAGTGAAACAATGTGGGCCAGCTAGAAATCACAGAACAGCAATAGGAAGTGTGAAGAAAATCTCAGGGACTCTGAGTCTTTTTGACTCCTTGATGAAATTTTGCAATTTCTGTGAGGGTACTGTAGGTAAGATCTTAAATTAGTTACTCCTGTACCAGCTTCTTCATACACAGCCATTAAATTGTGCACTGAATCTGGATACTGAATGTCTTAAATAGTTGCCTATATGAAATAGTCTTTTAGCCTGGGGCCCAATTAAGGATATAATTCCAAACTTCCTGCATAGACTCTTTGCATTATTTATTTACTTTTTTCAATGTTTCCTGAGATTTGATAATCAGTCATCAAATTGTTTTTAGTAAATATGCATTACTTTTCTTCCTTTTATGCATCAACCAGTCATTTCAGGTCTCCAGAAAAGGCAGTGAGACAAAGGAGAATTTGTCTATGTCAAAGTATCCAATTTTATAGCTGATTTAAATGCAGAGCAATTTGCTGTATGTTGTACAATCAAATAGAGTGGAATTTAACTGCTCCGAATTTGCAGGTTTTATGTTGCATCTAAAAAGTCTTCGGTTGTCATCTGAATCAAGGATGACACCCAGTGGCCAGACGACTTCATTCTAAAACAGAAGCGTCAAACACTTACGTTTCTTTGTATCTCAGCCCACACATGTGGCTAATTAAATTCCAAGCCAGCTGAAACCATTTTGTCATTTAAACTCAGAAATAATGTTTTTAACTTGTAGCCAATATTGTGCAAGTCACTTTCCCCACCTATACAGATTTCTTTAATTTACCTCATCCTTCATATTTTTATAGGTAGCTATTTTCATAGCAAAATAATGTATTGTATGCCAATATAAAAATATGTTCTGACCTTAATCAGAGTGGCAGACCCAGGACATGTGACTCCCTGCTGAGTCTGGGGCAAAAAGGACTTGAGTGCTTACAGAAAATTAAATAACTAAATCCAAAATTCTAATTACAACCCCAAGCCCATCACCAAAGTCATATATGTATTTTATTTTAAAATACTTTAATTTTATGAGAATGGTCTTATTCATGCCCAGGGTCTTCATAGTAAGAGCACTGTAAGGAAATAGGCATTCACACTGTAGATACACCTGGTTTCAAAAACTGGATTCCTATCCAGTTGCTCCTCCATCCTGAGCCTGCTCCCTGGACAACAAAACACTTATTTGTTGCTGCTTTTTAATTTTTAAATGCAAGTTGAGAAGAGTCACTAATTTAATAGCCTTACCCCTGGGTACTGGGGACCATGCCAAAACTTCTTTGTGCTTTGAGTCTGCAGAGGTTGTGGCAGTCTAACTGCAAACATAAACACCTCAAACCTGGTATTATTCAGTAATACTCTTCCATGTCCCTGGAGAAAAAAGGAAGACCAGTCCTGCTCTTCTTCCTAATGGATGTGCAAGCTTCCCACAAGAGTTGAAAAAGTTGGCAATTCACTAACTTGGGAAAGGATTTACGCCTAAAAGCAAGGTTTGATCCTTCAGTCTAACACCTGGCAGATAAAGGTTATGGGCAATACAGACTTGTTTTGTGTCACTGCAAAGACCAACATGCACTCCCTGGCTTAGCTGAGTGTCATGGTTTAACTCCAGCCAGCAGCTAAGCCCCACATAGGTGCTCACTCATTTCCCTGCAGTAGGATGTGAGAAAGAATAGGAAGGGTGAAAGTGTAAAAACTCATGGGTTGAGATAAAGACAGTTTATAAGGTCAATCAAAAGCCATGCATGCATAAGCAAACAAAGCAAGGAATCTATCCACCACTTCCCAGGGGCAGGCAGTTGTTCAGCCATCTCCAAGAAAGCTGGGCTCCATTGCACGTAACAGTTACCTCATACTAGCTACTATAAAGAAAATTAACTCTATTTCAGCCAAAAGCAGCACACTAGGGATAGTTCTCTAATTCAATGTAAGGGCCATGGGTCTAAAAGTTACATGTTGTAACTGTCCTAATTAACATCTTCAACCAAGTATGTTGGATAGCCCTTTGCTAGTCCCCTTTCTTCCTAGAGCAGTAAAACTGAATCAGTCTGGCATACAAGTATCCAATCTATCCTTATTCTCTCATGATCTCACCTCCTTTGGAGTCTGTTTTAATACTCAAATAGCTTTTTTTAATACCTGCTCTATATATCACGATGCAATATATTCCTGGCTAATTGTGCTAAAGTGATTTCTTTATATGAAGGTTTCAGATAAAAAAAGACCTGGACAGAGTGGAGTTATGAAACACTACTGAAACTGTTCAGTCAGTGCAGGCTAAGCCTGTGCCACCAAGCTTCCATAGAATGCAGTTATGTGGGGTTTTGTCTGTTTCTGTATTTGGTTTGGTGTGTGTGGTGTCCCCCCTTCCCACTTTTTCTCTTCATTTCTCAATTTGTTTATAAAAAGAAGGATAACTAAAATCTACCAATCAATTTAGCTATAATGAAATATGAATTTTTGTGAGTACCCAGGGTAGTAGGTACTGAATTCAGTTGTTTGCAACAGAGTACTTTTGGTTGTAAATGTGTAGTGAGTTCAACTGTGCTGTCAACATGGCATAAGGGGCAGGAGGGGACAAGCATGCAAAGTCCTGAGATAGGAGAAGAAAAAAAAGTCCTAGTCAAATCCCTGTAAGAAGTAAAGCACAATTTAAAAAGATGAAAGGGAAATAAATGTATGTAAAGCAGTCAGCAGAATAATAGATAAGCCTTGGCAGAGGATTAAATGAAAATTGTACACAGTCTAGTGTTTAAAATTAAAGGATTTATCAAGACTTAACTTCAGCATACACTAGAAGCAGGTAGAGTTTAAAAAGAAAATGTTTGTGTGATGTGCAGAAATGCTATATGTGCAGAAAGCAGCCGATGTCCAAAGAGCATGTCTGCTTTTGCTATTGCATAAAAAAGTATCAAAGAACAAGAAATAAAAAAATAATTATAACTAGTTCAAACTAGCTTTGAGAAAAAACAAGGTATCTTCCAACACTTCCTTCATAGACACAGGTGAGATATCAATCATTCCTCTTGGATAACTTTCCTTTTTGGTGTCTTGATTCAAATGAAAATGACAGATAACAAATGGTTTCCCACAACTTCTTTATAGAGACCAGGACTGATTTTTGGTATGTGAATTTTTACTTTGGCATGAGATAAACAAAAATATGCTGTTCCAGCTCCATACATCTTCCCCTTCCCATTTTTCCCAGGTCTCCACCCTGTTTCAGTGCAGATCCTCCCTGCCCAGTAACTGTTTTGTGAGAGGTTGCTCAAACCCTTCCAGGGCTGGTAGCTCCAGCTGAGTTTTCTTTAGTTATTTTCTTGTTCTATGATGAGGCACCACATTATTCCTTTCTGAATTAGAGCTACGTAATCCCCAAACTAAATAACTGAAGCTTCTATGAAACTGCTTTAAATGTGGCTTTGGAGGAATGTGAGTTGGGAGCAAAGGACAGTCATAAAAATACTGGGTAGGTTGTTTAATATCTGCTGTGTTGAATCTTGTTTAAAATGCTTCTAGGAATAACAGGCTACGATGGTCCAATTCCCACTCAGAACTAATAGACTCAAGGGTCAGTATCTCAGCAATACTGAAAGTTTTACCAGAACAGAGCACTTTGGCCCAGCCAAGGAAGACATCTGAAGAAGCAATGCGGAGACTTCCAGGGAGCTGCACTGAATGTAGCAAGGTGGAAAGGCAGTGATCACAAATGGAAGTGTACATGCTGCTGTTTCCAGAAGGCCTTGTCATTGGTCCTAATGGACTCAAATTGTGGACTAATGTATGCATAAACTATTCGTGGAATGCAACTTGTGTCCCTGAGTACGTAAAGTATCCCATATTGAGGTAGAAATGAACTGTTTCTTTGCCAAGGAGATGGGACCAATTTAGTTCCTTGAGCTAATTTAGAAACCAAAAGTTAAAACCGCCCTTGGGAAGAGACTGTTTAGGAATCAAGGCATTGGCTAATTAGGCTTAATTGCAGTGTCTTGGGACAAGTGATTTATGCAGCCAATCTAGACCCATGATGGGCCTGAAGGGCTGTGTTCTTGGATTGAAAACTGAATGGCAAATATCCAAGAGCATTTTTTAACTTTGGAATGAGTCTCTGGGAGGAAAAAAGAGAGAGGTTAATGTGCACTCACATCATCTATTCCCATCCTCATTGCTTCAGCTCTGTACCTTTTATGTGACTCCCATGCTTGTCTCCTTGTTCTGTCAAGCATTTTCTCTCCATCTTCCTTTAAATCCTCCCTTGTAAGTAAACTGTATCTTCGAGCAATCTTGTTTCTTTTCTTGTTGTAAATAATCTCCTATTTCTTTCATCTCTGAAAGTCTTCCTCTGATTTGTTGTCTTCACCCTGGTAAGATTTTAAGGTGTTTGAGGGAGGAACTATATGCCTCCTTGTAAGCCCGTGGGACTACACCCAAGTAAATGTGCCATATATCAGCTCTGCATCATCTATAGGATAGGTGGAGTGAATATGAAAGTAATGTGTGTTTTCATTCCCTGTGTGCACTCCCATGCTACCTAGACACTCTTAGTTTTGAAAAGTCAAACCTTAAAATTAAGCAAGTAGAAAAACAGTGACATGGTTCCTGTAAAATTTCTCAAATATAGTGTTTTTAAAAAGCATGGTGCTGGACTGATTGCTGCTTTTCATTTATAGCATGGGTTACAGATATTTTTGGGACAGATTTGGGGATTTTATGTATATTTAAATCTTTGCTGGACAACTTGTTCTTCCTTTTGTCCAAAACCCCACCAACAATATGCAGAAATGTCATTCAAAGCATGATGCATGTCATAGCATTTTTTTATTTTTTATTTTTAGTAGCTTTTCTTATAAGGTGGAAGCTGGTCAAATTCTTGCAGTAAGGTTTCATGGTATTCATTCTTCAGTAATTATTCACTAGATTAATGAGTTTACATATTACTTCTGAGTAGAATCAAATTTCTGATGCGTGTCTTCTGCAACACACTAATGGGAAATACACTATTAAGTCTGCCCTGCCATGGCCCTTTTCCAATCCCAGCCTTGGAAATGAGAGGGACGTGGCTGTGTTCCTTCAGGATGTAGTTTTCCATCTGCCACCTCTAGCTTTTCTCATCCTATGGTGTAAGACACAGTTGCTTGAACACATGAAAGGAGCACAACAGGCTTAGCCTGATGGAAAGGTGAATGTAGCCTGGGGGCAACTCTTGCATCCCCTTTAACTAGCAAGGAAGAGATCCTGGGGCTCTCCTCAGAGCCTATATGGTTGTTGTGATTTTTTCCCCCACTTCAAAGGACATCTGGTGTTAACTGCCTTCCCTTTGCGTCTCTGCTCTTCAGCTTGAGACAGGCAGTTTTGAAAGCACTTTGCTGTGTCTTGATTTCTCCCAGTAAAAGAAGGGAGTGAGTTAGTTTCCTTCTGAATGAACTTGCAGAGATGCAATGCTCAAGCTGGTGTCACACACCTCTAAGAGAATGGAAAGAAGACATTCTTTGCCTAGTTTTTTAAGAGGTCACAAAGAGAGACATTATCTTCCCTCTCATGCTTATGTTTTCATCTGTAAGTTTCTGTATCTACCTAACAGAACCTTTCTTTCTTAAGGAGGAAAATTATTATTTTCAACAACAACCACCAAGTAAATCTTCTGCTGTTTCCTCTAAGAGCTTGCCTGCTTCTGTGCAGAAATGTGCTGGATGAATGCAATGTTGCACTTGGGATTTCTACTATATGTTGACTCACTTTTAGTATTTGATAATTTTTCACTTTTCGTACTTTAGATTCACACTTTTCTCACTTTCTATGAATCAAATCAAATCTAGGGTGGGTTGCTTCATGTTTCAGGTAAAAAGTAGAGGTAACAATCCTTAAGTTTGAGCTAATAAGGGTTCTAGTATGACAAAGTCTTGCATTAATATTGTGATTACTGTATTAAAAACCAACAAAGATCCAAGGAAAAGCAACTTCCCAGATCTTAAAAATTTTATATTATAGTTCAGTCAGACACATATAGTATTTCGAAATCTATCTGGATATTATGCCCTCAAAGATTAATTCAAGGGATTGAAGAAACTGTACAGTTCAGTACATGCATCACAGTAATCAAAACTGTTCAAGTCTCCTTTATGTCAAAATTCACATTTAACAGTAGCTCTAGGAGGGATTGTTGCGTTCTCTTCATGTTTAATTTAATCTATTTGAAACAGCCTAGAAAAAATTACTGATTTCCTAAAGATTGTAATATGCTTTTTTATCACCATAATATAATTGGGAAATATTCAGTACTTTAGAAAAATCACTGAGAAATTTATTAATATCTCTATGAGTAAATTGGCTCCCTGCTTGATTTTTAGTTTCTGATGTTAGGCAGAATATTTTATTTCCCCTTACTAAATGTTCTAACATACTGTTGGCTGTATTCCCCTTTTCATATATCTGATATTTGGCTAGTGAAAGTGATCTATGAGCACTTTATGATAATAGTTGTTCATAAGCTGATTTAACAGTTTTTAATTCAACTTCATTAGCCTTAGAGGGTTTGGGGTTTTTTTGTGATATCTTTTACTGGGATTTAATTTAGGCTGCAATTTTGTCTGCTGCTTGATCATACCTTTCTTTTGCCTGATCATGGCGAATGAAATTATCACCCCTCACTGCAAGAGCCTTAGAGGTTTGGCAGAGAGCTTTGCAACTCCAAGGAGCCCTGATTGGATTCACAGCATCGCAGCCATTTCTCTTTCTTATGCCCTGATCACAGAAACTTATTTCCTGCTACAAAAGTGAACTCAATCTCCTTTTGTTTTGACCTGGAGGGGTAATATGGAGGGTCATGTTGAAATTGGTGTATTCCCACTCATGTTGAGTCTGAAAGACTAACAAGGTAAAAATCAATTCAAGAAGAGTGTGTGTATCCTTTATCTTCAAATACCTATCAGCTGTAAATCAGCTTGCACTTGAATGGCCAACCAGCCTAGGCTTTTCACCCAAGAGTCCCTCTAATCGTGGCAACTGTTGTGTTAAATTTTTCACCTTGGAAAACAGTGAAGCTCCAGGAGCTGCCCAGCTACTTTTGGAAAAAGCATGATTACTCAAATATAGTGTTTCCTTAATTTCACCCATCACAGTTGAATAGTTAAGTAAGTGTCATTGTTTAGATTATTAAACTGGTTTTCAGAATTTTGGTCTTTGCTGTTTAAACTTACTGCTAGGCAGAAAGTGAAGTTAGCTATTTTTTAACCAAGATAAGCCTCAAAATAGAGAATAAAGCTCATCTCCCTTTAGATGATATTGAAAATGCAAGTTAATTCACAGAAGAAAACTGTCATGTTATTAGCCTCTAATACAATAATATGACTTTGGTCTTTTGACAAAATAAAGTCTCATTAATATTAAATATGAAAAGTTACTACTTTCACAATGAGGAATTTTGTTTTTTTTCTACTGAGTTCTAAAAGATTAGTCCATTAATAATGTATGACATTGCTTACAAGTCACATATGCTTAATAATTAAGAAACATTTGTAATGAGTTTTAAAGGTTAAAGAAAGCATCAGAGTATGTGCAAGTAAAAAAATTCAGAAGTCTGAGGCTAATAATTACCTGGGCTTCAAAAGCTTTTCAAATTCTAACAACAGATCTTACTTAAAATTAAGAAAAGACATTGCACAGAAGAGCTTAATGAACGAAGTCCAATCCTACAATTTGGGATAAAGAGTATCTAAATAGACATAAGGGCAGGGGAAAAAAAAAGAAAAAGAAGGCTTTAAATATAGCTTCTGGAAATCTTGACAAGGTTTTCTGAAGGAGACAGTGAAAATTAGGTTTCCAAATACTGCTGGAGTCTAACAGGGGCTAGGTACTAACTCCCTTAATACCCATGCGAATCCTCGCCCATATATATATATTTTTATATATATATATATATATATATACTCTTAAGTATACTCTATTACTGTCAGCTTCACAGTATATGAAGAACTTCTCCTACACAGGAGGGTTAAAATCTTCAAATTCTGCATTTCAATGTTGAATCTGAGGGTCACTTTTCAATCATTCTTTGTTTTGATTAAGCAGACCCCTCATCACCACACCAAATATGGTTTGAAATCTTTTTCTCTCTTCCACCACGCTGTCAGCAGGGGAGCCCTGGGTCAGAGTAGGAACTTGCTGTTGTTGCCAGAATGGAAGGGATGGAGCTGCAGTGAAATAACATTTTCCACCCACTTGGGCTTCAGATGTAAAACACCACATAGAATTAAGTGATAGAAATATTGTTTGGGTTTCTTTTTTAATTTTTTTTTTCTCAACCTAAGTGCCAGTTAGGTGACATGGATCAAGAAAAATATTCATTTCTGAATGCAACAAAAACATAACACTCGAAACTACTTTTGAGCCTGAGAGGATAATTCAGGGAAAGGCTGAGAAGAAGGGGAAAAAAACAGTGGCATCATCCATTACCTCCAAATCCTTATCCATTTTCAGAAAATCCAGTGTAAGGTACTCCAAGTCAGTTTTTTTCTCCATTCTTACATGGTACTTATTCCTAAGTATGTAAAAACATTTTAACAAATATATTCTCACCACTCACAGAAAAGTTAGGGCAGTACTACTGATATGCATGTCCAGTCCAGTGTTTGTAAATCATACAAGAGCATTCACATTGTCTGTGGCTAGTGTTACAGTGA
>JANRGW010017003.1:1406-37494 GCA_024733675.1 Psilopsiagon aymara | reverse complement strand
TGGTTTGTGTTATACCTTAGTTACTAAACTGTTCTTATCTCAACCTGTGGGAGTTGCATTCTTTCGATTTCTCCTTCTCATCCCTCCAGGATCAGAGGGAAGAAAAGGGGGGAAGTGAGTGAACAAACTGCGTGGCTGATTTATGGCATAAACCACGACAGGCAGAAAGACAGAATAGAGCCTTGGAAAACTGGAGCTGCCAGATTCAATTTACAGCCAACAGCGGTCTTGACAAAGCTGTTGTTTCACACAAAACAAAAAAACAAATAAAAAACAAAACCCCAAACCAATCCTGCTATACATTGTCTTCAACTCTAAAGAATATGAAGCACACTATTTTTGCAATAATTTCAAAATTAACGTTCACTGAAACGACACTGCAGAGTCAGAATTAGTTACCATGCCCTTGAGTCTCCAATATCAAATTAAACAGAAAGACTGGGATGTTTACTGTGTTCTTTTACAAGAGGCAACAAAAGACATGTTACGGAGGCTAATAAAAGTCACCTTCTATTCAGCATCACCTACACTGGCAAAAAATTCAAAACTGAGTTTGACATTATGAAACCAAAGAGCAAATGGAAAAACTGCTCTTACCATATGTAAGAGATTCTGTGCACTTACTTTTACCCTCAGTATTCAGATGAAAATAACTTAAAGTATGTTTCTCTCAACTGACAAGCTTGGATAAACATTAAGATCAGTTCTCATTCTTTGAACTGATCTATTTATTGCTCTTCAGCTGTAATGCTTTACAAAATGCTTTACAAAAATACTTTACATACTTATAAGGATTCTAAAAGTTTTAACATATTCTGGTAAAATGTGAGACCACTGATTAGCCATCTCTATGCAGTCCCTAACATCAATTTCAGAAAAATAAAGAATCACTGAGGTTGGAAGGGACCTCTTACCTAGCCCATACCCCTGCTCAAATAGGGTCACTAAAGCAGGTTACCCAGGGCTGTGCAGCTGAATTTGCAGTATCTCTAATGATGCAGCCTCTTCTGGGCAATATATTCTACTGTTTGACCTCACAATAAAAAAAGTTTTCTTATGTTTAATTGGAATTTTCTGCATAGCAATTTGCGCCCATTACCCCTTGTCCTGTCACTGGACACCGATATGGCTGTATCTCCTATATCACACCTGACACACACATGTCTATACACATTGATAAGATCTCCCTGACACTTCTGAAGTGCAAGCAGCCCCTGCCCTCACAGCCCCTACTTGGACAGATGCTCCAAGCTCTTAATCACCTTCCAAGCCATTTCCTGGACTTGCTCCAACATGTCCATATTTCTATTTTACTGAGTAGATCAGAATTGGACACAGCTCTCCAGGTGCGCTCTTATCACTGTAGAACCTAAGGTATGTTCACTTCCTTCAAATCTTATGGTGACACTCTAATGCAGACCATTTGCTCTTTTTGCCAGTGTGCTAGCTTTGCTCAACTTGTTGTCATCGACCAGGACACCCATATCCTCCTCTGTAAAGCTGCTTTCCAGATATCAATCTTGCCAAAGTCTGCATGTGGCAGTTCCTTCCCAGGTGCAGGACTTTGCACTTCACTTTTTTTAACTTAATGAGGTTCTTAATAGTCCATTTCTCCCCCCTACCAAGGTCCCTCTGGATGGCAGCCCAATCCTCTGGCATATTAGCCACTCTGTCCAATTTTGTATTGCCTGCAGACTTCCTGAGGGTGAACTCTGCCCAATCATGCAGGTCATACAAAGATGTTATACAGTATTTGACCCAGTATTGACCACTGGGGTATATCACTACTGACTTGCCTCCAGATGAACTTTGTGGCACTGATCAGAACTGTCTGGGCCTATCCGGCGCTGTTCTCAGGCCAAAAGTCAAAAACACAGCACTGCACCAGCTACTAAGAAGGAGAAAAAATGACTGCTGCTGCTGAACCCAGAACATCTATGCACTGAGTCAGGAAACTCTTCCATTACATATAATATCATGAAAGAATGTATTGAACATTCTACGTCAATTTTACTTCATCTTTTTGTCCTGATACATTGAAATAGTTTTATGTTACATACGTTTATCCAGGCTTTGCTACAAAAGGGCTACTAAATACATGTAAGTGTTGTACTAATGTATTTATGTCTTTCTAAATCATATCTATGTTCAAATATACAAACACAATAAACAATGCATATGTATCTGCAGTTGCCCTGGGTTCAGCAGTAGCAGTCATTTTTCTCCTTCTCAGCAGCTGGCGCAGTGCTGTGTTTTTGACTTTCAGCCTGGGAAGAGCGCTGATAACACCGATGGTTTTAGCTGCTGCTCAGTAATGTTCACTCTGACCAAGGACTTTCTGAGTCTCATGCTCTGCCAGGGAGGAGGGGAAGGCGGGAGGAAGCAGAGGCAGGACACCTGACCCAAACTGACCAAAGAGGTATTCCATACCATAGCACGTCATGCCCACTATATAAACTGGGGGTAGTTACCAGGAAGGATTAGGTCACTGCTTGGGTAGGGCTGGGTATCAGTTGGCAGGTGGCGAGCAGTTGAATTCTCTTCCCTTTTTATTTCCCTTATCATTATTATTATTGGTGGTAGCAGCAGTGGTTTGTGTTATACCTTAGTTACTGGGCTGTTCTTATCTCAACCCATGGGAGTTACATTTTTTTGATTCTCCTCCCTATCCCTCTGGGAGCGGTGGGAGAAGGAGGGGGAGTGAGTGAGCGGCTGCATGGTTCTGAGTTACCAGCTGGGCTTAAACCACTACAATAGTCATGTTAGTATGAGTGTCTAAAACTCTTCCTGTCTCACGAAAAGAACAGAGCATGTGCATGACTTCACTATCTTTTCAACATATATCTTGGGGAAAGGAATATTCAAATAATATTTAGTAATATTCATTATCTCCATGAGAAAACCAGCCCGATTATTTCCCTCTCTTACATATATTTTGTCCCCTAACTTGAACTGTGACTGAATGGGAACATCAAATGAGATCTGAACAGATGGCTGTCAGCAAACCAGTGACAACATACCATGGTTTAGAGTTAAGAGACAAAATGTGCAACCTGGTACACAACTTCTGCTTGTAACTGCCAAAAGTATCTGGCTTAGACTATAAGCCAGCTGAAACATAGCCGCATATATTTACTTTATCATTCATGAAAATTAAATTTTATCTGCATCTCCTAATACTTCTCTGGTAAATCTGTGCCTATCTGTATTAGTGGAAACCCTCCTTTTCTTCTTTATAAAACAGGACTCAGATGTCACAGACGTCGTATCTTGACATTCCATTAAAATCAGTCAAAACTGCACACAGATGAATCCCTGCAAGTTGCTTTAAAAATGCATGGGATGACACTTCAAGGTAAGGACTCCTTCAGGTCTTCCAACAGGGTTTTAATGAGCTTCGGTGGTACTACTGTCACTAGTATGACATTTATCTGCATGATTAAAGGTTTAACAATGGAATCTTAGCTGGAGAACAAACGGTTTGTTTTTCAGGAATCTGAAGCAAATATACATCTCCTGGGTTTTCCTTTGGCTGGCCTCATACCTGTGTATAGAAACAGCTTTTTATGCAGCTTTTTATGATTAACAGAAGTTCCTTTCAGTTGTTCTAGGTGACAGACTGCTCAGTTTGCAGAAACCTTGACTTCTATACTTTTTAAAGCTACATGAACTGTCCACTGGAGCACACAGTTCCACATAACACAATGTCAATAGTATTGACAAGACATAGCTGACTGGCATCCATACAAAAATATATTGAAATGTAAGATCTTTGTAGACTTATCAAGTTGATAATATTTATGGGCATAGTACTATGATAATTTGCTGTAATGTTTAAAACTTACTCTAAAAATTCAGTGTTCTCTGAATCATTTACTGGTCTGGGAAAGAGGAGGGAAAGGAGGGGAAAAGAAAATCAGAGCTAGATGGGCTAGAAAAGTGACAGGTTTAACTGCCTGTAACTGTATAAATCCACACCCAACAGAGCTGGCTGATAAAGGCACTTATTAATGCTTTCCAGCTAACACTGATACACTTGATTAACCATTCCATGGAGTCTAGTTACTAAAAGACAGAACTGAAGAGGATGATTTCTCGATCAGTGAAATATTAGAAGAGGAACTCAGAATAGGTACTGAGACCTAAACCAGGCAGCATTCCTTTTATACGTAATTTTGAGGACTTTGACACATGAGACAGTGCAGGAGGAGCTTGTTTTAAGGATAAAGAGAACTACAGAATAGACAAAGCCTTTGTCAAGAGAGAAAAGATAAAAACAGGAAGTTCTGGCATGGAAAAAAAGAGATTTTTTTTATAAGAGGAAAGGATAAAAGAGCACTAAGAAGATGGATCATGTTTAGAGGTTTGGGGAACCCTAAATGCAGAGGAAGGGTGATGAAGAGAACACTAGTCTCAGTGGCTCTTCTTCTTTTGAAACCCACTGATGTGGGGAAGCAGGAAGGCAAGGAAAGAATGACTCAAGGATGTGTGTGGGTGACACGTGGAGATGCACTGTAACCCTCAAATCAGGGCACAGAGTAAGAAAGGCAACAGATGAAGTGTTAGCTGTAGAGCACAGAGGGATCTCGGAGGCTGAGAACATAATAGCAATAAGCACATTTAACAATAAAAGACAAAAGTCAGGTAATAAAGAAAACCCTGAAGAAACAAGTCTGTTTCCAAACTGAGAAAAGATGAAAGAAAAGTTTTACACAATAAATTTGGGTGGGAACACATAATAAGCTCTCGTTACTAAGAATACAAAGACTGGAATCTTCTCCTTACACCCCATGGGAGGAGAAGCAGGGAAAGTCTCCTGTGAATGACAACAGAAGCCATCAATCCAATGTAAAAGAAAAAAAAAAAAAAATTGCAAGGCAGACCTTGTATAATTTCTATAGGGACAGTGGGACAGACTGAGAATTTTCTTCAGGGTAATTTTCTGTGGAAAAGGCTTCCAACCATGCAACGGCCAATGTAGAATCAGCAACAAAGAAAAAGCCTGAAGCCGCATCTCCCTGCTTGAAAGTTTTAATTTAAAAATTCTGTTTGCATAAACCAAGAAAGAAACATTCATCCTTCTCTAGTCATTTCTCTTCCTCAAAACTATCATTTTGAAAGTACGGTGCAGAGCTGTACCCACAAATACCTCTCAACATTAAATTCCCATGCCTAATACTAAGAGAACTTCTTTGTCATTGCTGGCATAAATCACCAGACTGATATTCCTAAAAGGTTAGGCATTAGTGACAAGCCTCTTTCTCTTTCTAAGATAACTCAGTAATACAAATACTGCTTTTGAAACTTCCTGCAATCTAACACTAAACATAATTTTAATTAATCTTTGCTTTCTTTGAGACGTTACACAAAGAAGTTTAAGGAAGATTCTGGAAAAAAAAAAAATCCCTCTGAAAGATTCATGTTTGAATTTTTTTCAATATGGGACCTTTTTCATAATTATATGAGTATTAGAAAGTGTTGTTGAATGGGAAAATACTGTAAGTATATACTCACTTCGATCTACACTTAGAGTTTCCCATGCTTGTATTTAACAGAAAACCTGTTAAAAGTAGCCTGTGTCTTAACTTTGTCTGTTAACTTCAAACACTGATCCTTAAATCTGCCTAGTGATTTTTTTCATGTAACTATGACTGCTTTAGGGCTGCAGCCAATTCCACTCAGCATTACCTAGCACGGAATATTGCTTGTTTTCTACTCGATATATAACAACAGTTAATTTGGCATCTTTGCAGTGCATTCAGGTATTCCTAGACCAGGATCAAGTGAACACTAGAAAAGCCACTTGAAATTTACTTCAGATCTCAGGCAGCCATGAGTACGCCAGCAGGAACCATGGGGACTTTGTATCACACTAAGGAGCAGCACTGTGTTTGTTACCCTATAAAACTTACAGCCCTGTCCAAAAGTGTCCTTATTTATGAGGTTTTATCCGTCTGTTGAAAAAAATAAAGCTCATATGCCAGGCTATTATTAGATTCATAAGACAGTAGAGATCAGTTAAATATCCTGTAACAGGAAATTTTCTTTCATTAGAAACAGAGAAGCTATCCAGATACTGGAAAGATAACAGAAATACACGCTTCAATTAATTCTTCATATTACAAAAGGAGCACTTGGGTTATCTTCATCCAACTACTCAACTCAGATTAGAACTTCTCAAAAATATTCCTCACTGATTTCTGCTCACCTGCATGCCCACAGGTCAAATATTCAATATTTGAGTGACATAGCGCACACGGGTTGGCAGACAGGTTTTATGTGCTAGTAGATTCTCTCTGTAAAATGATATTGCTGGTCTTTATCCTTTCTTAAATAATGGTTCAATACTATTTTCAATGCAGCTGAGATCACAGAAATGTACCCCTGCTGTGTGTAGCAGAATTGACTTTTCTGTTTATTTTTGTGGGGTGCTCGTATTTGATCCATCTTGCTCCGAGGGTTGACTAAAACATGCAATATATTAATATTTCATCATCTTAGAGTTTTCTGTCATTTTAGCCTGTTTTAGCACTTCTTCACTATTTTAATTGGATTCTACTATTTTTATCACAAAAATGATCTCAAGCAAGAGGAAGAGAGAGAGCAAGCAACCTTTTACTGCGCCACATGGGAGCATAATCTCTATATACAGACTAGACTTGAGTTCTGATCTTACCTGAAAGAAACCTAACAGCGTAATCTCCAGGATAAATAGTGTAGCTCCTGCAGAGTAACAAAACTCTTGACAGTCCTACAAGAACCTGAAACTCTCATTTCAAGGGTACTTGGTATTAGAAAGCCAATGCTAAAAGTACAGCTCCATCTCCTCAGGCTTCCCTACAAGCTTTTATTTAGAACACTTAAATGTTTGACATCATTCTTGTTCTCATTCCCCACTTATTTCCTCTAGCAAGTTTTGCACTCAAGCATCAAAATCAACCACTTCCTGTGATGCTGTACAAACAGAAGTTCACTTGTCCAAGCACAAGGTGATCACATGCCATTACACCAGTATATTGATTCTGCTTTTTTAGGGTAGGGGAAGAGAGTGCTACATATTCATAAATACATTTGATTTTAATTGCAAGAGAAGCAACCTAAATCCTAATTGCTCCATTATTTGAAACATTATTTGTCCTCATTTTCAAAACACTGTATGTACCTGCCCTTTCCTGGATCACGTACTCACTACCACCCTCAAATCTGCACAGTTTGTGGTTTTGTGAATGTTTCCATCTTTGTATGGCAAGGTAGGATTGAAAAGATAAGTGCCTGCTGGATGCACTCCCTCCTGAATAGAGGCAGTATTATTGTGTCCCTGGCATCAACTTTCAGGAGAGATCTGGGTACTGCAGGCAGCAAGAACGTATATTAAAGATGCACTGGTTCATGCAAAAACTGCTGTCATGGAGGTTACAGGTACGTGCTGCTCATGTGCCTGACTTATTTCCCAGTCTCCTGAGCTCACTGCACTCAAGTCAAACCTCCAGTAGCTCTCAGGTGACAAAATCTGCAATCAAAGACAACTGAAAAGCATATCTTTATGACAAGAACAAAAGAAAACCAACCAAATAAACAAAACCAAAAAATTAAAATAAAAAGCCCTCAAACAGGTCTTTACTGCTTAAGGCAATTATTCTCAGATAAAAGATTCTTTGTTCATAAGACAAAGGCACAGTAAGTTTTCTCATATTACTTCTATCTACATTTTTCTTGGAGTACACAAGGAAAAGCACTGAAGTTTGCATGTTATACACATTCATGATATTGTTCATGTACACTAAATACATTCAAAATTTATCTTAAACGTTCTGATTTTAGATGCTTGCTAAATCGATGAGTCTGTAGATAAAGTAACGCCTAAAACAATGTTACTGAAGAAGTTAGCAACTGTACAGCAAGTTCCTATCATTATGTTTTGAAAATCTTTGCACAAGGATTATAATCTTTCCCTGACTGTATCTACATCCTAATCTGTGCACGTCCAAATCTGAAACTCAGGTCCTGGCACAACATACTCTTCCGCATTTCCCACAGCTGCCATTGCTACTGGGGTTCCAGTGGCAGAAGGCAGCTTCTTGTGGTAGAACCACACTGCAATAGAATGGGAAGTAAAACCAGAACAGTCTGTTTTAAGAACAATTTCCTCTGCCATCTAGGTCTCAGGAACCATTTCCCTAAGTTTTTGTTCAGTTTTTACCAGACTATATACCAATATGGGAATTCTTTTTAACACTGCAATTTCACTCTTTCCTTATTCTTTTCTTAACGCTGCAAACCTACATGCTCTCAATCTTCTTGAGTTTTGAAAACTGACTGAATGACCACAAGGCCTTCACATGAACAAGACACTGAAATAACTGGCATAAAACTATAAAATGAAATATCCATTGAAATTTTTGTAAGTGGAATTTATGAAGATGTGAATATGCAATTATGAAGAGATATAAAGTATATGAATGAACCAAAAATCTCTAAGATAAACCTTTGAATTGCCAATGCCTACAGGAAGAAGCTTTGAGGATAGGGAATATGAAGGGTGCTCCTTCAAGTTAAAAAGATCCATTGATTTTAATTGATGAAACTCAAATATACGTTATCTAGGTAACACAAGGTGCTGGCAATTTTACTACCAAAAAATTACATACATTTTTCTTACACAATTTCCATGCTACAGGGTTTTTTCATTTCCATTTTTACTATACGCCTGCTTTTAAAAGCATAACATTTTTTCCATTAGAGCATTGTACTTGTAACCAAAACCAAAACAAAAGCCATGGATGGCTTTCATGCGGCATTCCACGAAGAATGGGATTTACTTCCCTCAGTTTCTGTCACTTTGGGGGGTCCTAAGTTAAAAAAAAATGAAACAGCTTTTAAAAAATTCTCTGCCACAAAGCATACACATATGAATCAATAAACTTAATGTCTGGAAGGCAAAATGTCAAAATTCTGCTTCCAACTCTTTCACTGGTTTATTGCAAGACCCACATTAAACCTCTTTTTCCACATCTATAAAATGGAAATAATACCTGCCTTGCTTTATAAAAAATATTGTAATTACATTGTAAGAAAATGTCTAGAGGTAAAAAAACAAACAAACAAACAAACAAACCCTAAAGGTATTTAGGTCCCTCCTTCCAACTTGGTATTCTATGAGTCTATCTACTTTTGTTCTGATGTGGAATATATCTTAGTACTTTTAATAAATAGATAAAAAAATTATCTTCTTTCTACACAGAAGATATGGAGAGTTCAAAGTGCACATTTATTCTGAAAATACCACACATATCTGATTAGGGGTAAGCAAGTACACATATACACACACACACAAATGAGAGTAGACCACCCCAAGACACTTCTTATAAAGGACTCTTTCAAACCTATGATTGAAATCTAACAAGGTCCTTCATTTTCTTTTTAAAGCACAGGAAATACTCTCTCTGTGTCCCCAGCATTTCCACTGGAATAAGATTAATACTCATTCCAATTCCCTTTGTAAAAGAACTTTGAGATCTACGGATTTATTTATTAGGTATTTTACAATTCCCCTGAATTCCCTTTGTGAGGAAATTCCCAAACCAGCAGTTAATATTTAAGAGACACTTAAATATCATTAGTGCAGAAAAAAATTACTAGCAAATTTCAATTAAAACTGTGTTAAATTAAGACAGCAAGAAAACCAACTGCAGGCTCTTTAATAGCTCCGCAATCTTTCACACCTCTTTTCTGCTAAGTACCAGGGACATAACTGCTCTTTTCACCACCCAGAACAGAACCAACTTAGATCTACATATACACTACTACAATGTATTTTGATACAACTTATGCTTTGTGTGTGCTGGGAAAAGCATCAGGTACTTACACCAGTCAAACAAACTTAGTAACTCCAAGTTATCAGATAATAGAAGCAAAGTACTGATTGGCCAACAGAACACAATCCTGATGATTCCCGCTTTACTCACCACAGTTAAATAGCAAAACTCTCTACCAGATTTTTATTTAATTCTACATTCTAGCCTAAATCCACTAAGAATGTGTAGGTGCTGGTGTCCATTCCTAAACATCTCTTACATGTCAGAGAAACAATCATCTCTGTGGAGAGCTACCTCAAAATATGTAAACACCTTTGTCTAAGTCACTTTATACGTACGTGCCACATGGAATTCAAACTGTGTATGTATTCGGACATACAGTTGCTCCAAGAACCTGAAGAACATACAACTGAAACTAATTTCAGTTAAAACAAAAATATGGGGGAAAAGAATGCATTCTGACGTTTTTTTCATTTTGATAGTCTCATGAAGGGTATGCCTAAGTCGTATTAATGGGTCATAATTTAGGTGATATGGGTTAGAATTTAGGTGCTATATCTTAACTGGACCTTGTTTAAAATTGGTAAAATTCTAGGGCAGGGTCTGAATTCTTTCCATTTTGGTGCCAAAAATCTTCTTGTGCCAGCTATCAGAAGTCAGATGAAGTCAGAGACACACAGATTTGTTTCTTCATTTGATCAGAACTACCATTCTAACTACTATCCCCATTCTTGCTATAATTTACTACTGCAAGAAGTTTTCTCTGCTTCTGAAATACACACACTAAGGGCATAATAACTGACCATCTTGTAATAGCCTTGGCTAGTCATCACTGCTCTGCTGAGTTCCCAGTCTTTATTTATACTCTCATCATACGGATCTGTGTATTTTGCTGACATACGTATTTGTGCAGCTGAGGTAAAAAAATCCTGCAGTGTTACATGACTAAAGAAGTAACTTTTCCTCCTAATGAGGTAAGGTAATTTTTTTTCAGTGAAGCGGTAAATACCACAACCTTCTACTTAAAGCCATTCTCTGATACTGCTTTATTTCATGTATACGGACATGAACAGAAATCCAAAGCAATGCCAAAGCATGAATGATATGTTAGGGGGATATTAGATAATGAATCAAAGAAAGGCATTGAAAACCAATTGTGTTGTAAATGGTTTCAGAACCTACATGAAGCACCCTCAAAATGAACTTCATACCACCTAAGTGAGAATTTCAAAAGCTTCATCAATATGTAATTAGAATAAAATGTTGAGCTCATTTATGGAAATATGGAATTGTACCTGTATTATCAAAAAGCCAAACAAAAATATAGCTAACATTTATCTAGTTATATAGCCAGTTGTTAGCATACAGTTGCATTAAAATATAGTTATAAATTACAGTATTAATTTGAAAACAGGGTCATTAATAATCGTACAGACCAGCCTATTTGGTAAGCAATCCAGATTCAAACCCAGCCTAAGATGGCAGTTTATTAGCATCTGTGGTATCCATTTGAATCAAATGTGAACTCCTTACAATTTGAATGATGGGAAATCAGGCATCTGCATTAAAGCTGAAGGAGTTGCATCCTTCCTTGAATAAGAAAAAATAAAGAAGTCTTTAGCAGAAAACCTCAGGAAAACAAGTGTCTCAGGTAAAGAAAGAGTCATAGGTAAGTTACAAGAACATATGAAGGGGCAATGGCCACAGAATTCAACTCGAGATGTTTGAAAATCTTGGAGACCAAGAAAAGCTGCTCTTGATGAGCAGTATAGCACTGGAACAGGTTTCTACAGAAGTTGTGAAATCTCTGTCCTAGGCTGGTTTTAAGATTTGGCCAGACAAAATCACAGCTAAACTGTGACTAATAATTTCCTATTCTAATAAACAAATTGTGTGCAGGTCACATTATGGCTTTGAATTTTGGAAGGTTAGATTCCAGGGGTTCACTCCCACCAATTTTTCTATGATTAACTAGAAGATGGAAGAAAAAAACCCAGAAAAATAAAGAATACAAAGATGAAGCATTTTAAAAAAGCTTAGATTAATAAGAACAAACAAACAAAAAAACTCACAGATTCACCTATGATTCTTTAGTTTATGGCATATTTTTAGTGGCATATTTTTCATAAATAGGACATAAAACAAATGTTTGATTGCATGAGACAGTTCATACTCTGTTATCCGGATCATGTATTTGGCATTGCGATCCTCCTACTTTATTTTTTGGGGTTTGGTTTTTGGTTGGTTGGTTGGGGTTTTTTAAATCACCAGTATATCTCCTAAGCAGATGTTCTTCTGCTGTCATCAGAAATGATACAGAATAAGAAGGCAAAGTCCCTGTTTCTTCTCAGAATGAGAAGCTTGGATAACTACTTACTGACTGAAGTTGAAGTGATTTTTCAATATACCTTGTTTTAAATAATGTACTTCCTTGCTTTGAAAGACTTTGGTTTAGGATTATTGGTTTATTCCATGGTTTCCATGACTCCCCCTCATTATGCAGCTTATATCCAAAATGTTCGGCTTTATGTCAAGATCAGTTATGTTTCACTTAACTGAGGAAAAAACAAAGTGGCAGCCTTCTCTCTTAGTGATCCTTATTTTTCATGCTTCATGTTTCTACCCCAGTTAGCGCACAGTTTCCCAGCTGCCTTAAATCAATCTTGAGCATGTACTGCCACTGAAAACACCATATTCCCCTTCTGCCCACTTCCACACATTTTTACCATATTTTTGTCAACTGTGGATATCATTTGGCTGCACAGTAAGTTGGAATTACACATGTACCTGAGGGAAAAGAAAAAGGTTCTGCTAAGGACAGTGACCTAACTCATCACATGACCACATAATCTGTACCTACTACACAAAAGAGACGGTGACACTCTTGTGAAAAAGCCAGGGGAAGTTCTCCTTTTTTTGTAACTGCACACTATTACAGTCCAAGTTAGGCCAACTGTGGAGCCACATGTGTTTTCCCCCTCTGTTTATTTATTTACATAGTTGTGAATACATATAATCACAAACCCACTGTTGGTCACTCACCAAATTTCTGTTTAAAAAAATGCAATCACCAGATCTCTAGATGGTTTAAACCCAAAACATGAAAAACTACTGAATTCAATTTGGCTATCTTCAGGAACAGTTCCACCAGAGTAACAGCTCCATTGTCTGTCTGCAGATTCATCACTGATATACTTCCATCTAAGCTCAAACACACTCTTTTAGAAACACACATACTATACCAGAAGCCTTACAGTTTAGAGATTAACAGCTCTGGCAGCAGGAATAGCATACCATTTACCTCAGGTAGGTGGTTATAGGTCTATGCTACTTACGTAGTATAGATTTGCACTCTTCCCTATTTCTTGCCGTGACTATGGCTCTCAGAATTTAATTTGTGAAGGATTCAAAAACAAACAAGCATTGAGGAAGAAGTGAACAGCTTTAAAATTAAGATGCAATTTCAGTTTGACACCAAGTTGCTATCTTCGTATACAGCGAGTGCATTCTACAGACTGTGTGTAATCCCTCTGCCCAAATACCTTCATCTTTAGCTTCCCCAGTTCTATCATTACCTTGATAACATCCAACCATATAAATAAGAATTCAGTTAAAACTGAAGCTCTAAAAGCTGCAGAAAAATAACTCGATTCCTACTGAGACTTTCTGGTTTCTCAAAGGCAGTAAAGCAAAATGTTTTAAGAAACAGAATGATGAGCTGGACATAGCACAAAAGAACTTTTGCTTATTTACATATAGAATAGCTACCACATAAAGACTAATCATGTAAAAGATGGTTAAGTCATGGGAGTAAAAAGACAAAATTACTGTGGAGACATTCAAAAGGGGCGTGGGAATGGAAGGCAATTGAGATATAAAAAATTCCAAGGTTATTTTTCACATGTGGGGTCTTTCAAACATTCCTGCAGGCAAGTGGCAAGGGCGAAGACCTTTAAATAAGTAACAGAGATATAGCGAGTAGCTTCTTCTCAAAATGATGAATGTGGTTAGTTAAATTTATTCTTAAGGAAGAGACTTTTTATGCCTTAGGATTTGTAGACTTGGCTAGTAAGTGGCAGAACAATAGCTATTGAAGAAGGATGTAAAATGAACAAGAGCAGCTGTGGTCTCACAGAAAACTAAACAGGCACTTCGGAAACTATACTAGTACAAAATATTGCCTTCCTACCAAAAGAAGTTAATAAAACATAAAGTCTGGTACAATTTTATCTTGAGTCATGAGATGTGGGGCCTATTTTACACTCCATGAACATACAACTATTAACCTCTACAGAAGAGCAGATTACACTCCGCAAGTTTCCTCCAGCCGAAGGGGTTTGGCTTTGTTTCTTTAAACAAAGTAGCATAAGAAGTTTTTACTCAACAGCATTTCTTTTTCAGACTGTAACAGAACCATGAAAGTTTTGACTCATTTGTGATCTTCTAGCACTAAGACTCATATTCAAAATAGAAAAGATAAATATGGTCCTTAGTTACTCTCTACACCCTGAAAAACCTCTGAAATTTCATCACAAAGAGTAACTCTAATATACAAATTATTTTATGAAATAAAATCCTTACATATTTGAGGCATACCTATGGTAACGGATTACACAAAGCAATACCTTTTCACTTCATCTGGGCTGAGAACTTTAAGGTGAAAAAATTTTTTTCTCTTTGTTGTCCTTGGTGAATACTGATTTTCCTCACTCCCATGTGATACAGCCCAGAAGAAGAATTTTTCTGAAGAATTTTTGGTATATGTATGAAAACTACATGTATTTACCTAGACAGTTTAGTCCATGGGTGTATGCCGTTTCCAATTTAACATTTAAAATTATCTGGCTATAGAAAGACATATTTTTTAGACAGACTTCTCAGTAGCTAGTTTAAATCATATTTATTGTTGTTATCCTGTTTGTGACTAATAAATGTGTAATAATCCTGAACAGCTGTCAGCCAACAGGTGCTGCTGAATATCATTGAAACACAGTGTCATAAACTGCAATAAATTTTGCTGCCTTCACCGTTACAATCAGGCAAGCAGAACAACTGCAGCATTTTTAATATTGCTTTTGATATCCTGCAGAAACTTAGGTGGGAGACAAAACCTTACCGCATAATAAAGAAAGCACATCCTACCATAATTACAGTGGTTCCAGCTACATATTTTATGAGGTTTATAAGGAAGCTACAGTAAAGGTCTTCCTCTGAAGGCTGAATGCAACTGATAGGCATCAAGGTGAATGCAGAGATGAACACAAAACATCCAGGAAAATGGTGTCTTGATCTCCCTTCACTCCTAGACCATGTTTACTTACAGTCCAAAGCCAGGTACAAATGAGTTTTAAATTACCATCAAAAATATTATTTCCTAAGTTAACTCTTTCTGCTTCAAGGCATTCCTTGAACTGCATTGACAGACACTGAGAAATTAAAGTCCATGTAATGATTTTGTGTCTAATAAAATCATTGTTCACCATACTAAATATCTAATAATACAAAAGAGATGTAGTTAAACTCATCTTGTCTGAACTTCACTTAAAAATTTTTCTAATTATTCTAATTCAATAAGAACTGTTGTAGAAAATGTTAGTCAAAACTTGGAGCTAGCAGCTTAAACATTAGTAATAGAGTAGACAAAGCTAGCAGTGGAAACACTCATAGCGAGAGCAGACAAAGCATATAGATCATGTTATACAAATTGTAAGACACATATTACAACATGGGGTACTGTTCTGGGGTCCTCAACATAAGAAGGACATGGAATTGTTGAAGCAAGTCCAGAGGGCCACAACAATGATACGGGGGCTTAAGCATCCCCAATATGAAGACATGCTGAGAAAACAGCCTTGAGCAACATGGTCTAGTGTGCCCACGGCAGGGGGGTTGGAACCAGATGATGTTTAGGTCCTTTCCAACCCAAACCATTCTATGGTTCTATGAACTGTCTGAAACCTATCCGGGTTCTTGTGTAAGATGATGATCACTAAGTAATAACTTAGTAACAAAAAAGAAAACAAATCAAACCAATAAAAAGTAACATACCCCTGGGGCCTTAATATTACTACTGGTCCAAATTATCACATGGGGGGTGGGGAACTTAGATTTTAATGGTATAATTGCCCAGGGATTTCTTTGGAGCCCGTCCTTTGAAGGCACTCAGCTTGAGCCATAGTGCTGTTAATAAAAAGTACTTTCATAAAGGAATCTATCTTTCATCTTTCAGAAATAGAGTTCAAACCTGTCATGGTGGCTGGCATGTGCATTTTCCATAACAGAAGAGAAAAAAAAATTGATTTCTTAAAGGTACATATTCTCCTGAAACTGAAATCAGCAATATGCAACTCCTCATTTTTTTAACTGGTGCTTTGATCTTGCAAATAAACCACATTAAAATAGCACTGTTTTATTCTGACAACAAAACACTGCAATTAATAGAAAACCTCTTCTAAAATCCTAAAGGTTTTTATGGAGTGACAAAAATTTGCAATGCTAATTTGCAATACGGTATGTGGCCAGTCATCTAGGGGTGTTACACAGCCCTGTTATATCTTCATTCTTCCAAGTCAGCAATTCTCTGAAAGGCCTTCAACTTTGTTAGCAACCAGACTTTATTGCTCAGCTTGTGAGTCTTGCACTCTGTGGGGACCCAGAAACCAGTCAGTCAAGACAGCACTACTACTATCTAAATCTAAACAAACTAACAATCCACATAAATTTTCGCTTTTTGGGGTTTTGTTTTTGTTCTGTTTTTTTTAATTCCCTTAATGGTATAGAATTATTTTGATGAAAGGCATAGTCCAAGAAGACGAAGACTAGAAACCAACATCTTCCACTGATAGAATCTGCCTTCTGTCACTGTCCATTTCCTTAGCAAATGCAGCAGAAAACCTACCTGGCCACTCCACTGCAAGAACTTCATCTTTTGCCATATCTAAAGCATCTCCACCTCTGAGGGTGCTTCACTTGTTAATCTCATTTTTTTCTAAGACAAAGTCAAAAGTGTGTTCTACTTTCTTTACTCAGTTAACTATTAACATATTGCATTCCTTTTAGTTTTCTGCTCATTTTCTCATGTGCCAAAGATGCTTTTCAGAATCTTGAACTAAGAGTCATGTAATAAAGTACATATTTGCTTTACAATTGTTTCAGTGTTCCAACAGCCCAAATTACTACTTATCAATTAGTGTAATTTTGCATACACCCTGCAGAAGAATATGCAAGATACGGGTGCTTTTTAACACACAAAACCAGTTTTGCAACTGAAAATGTTAACATAAAAGTGACATCTTCAAACATTTAAAAAGCAAATTTCATAATTTTTTTTATGTTTCTCAGCTCTAGCATAATTATCATAGATAGATATCCATTTTCAAGTGATCTATGTCAAGCAAATCCAATTAAAATATCCTGTCTTCAGATGAAACATGATCTAAAAGGACACAGTTTTGAAATTTTCATCCTTTGTTTTATGCATATATCAATTTTTCAAAATTATATTTGCAAAGAAAATAACAAAAGGGTAACTTTATCTGTACAAATGCTAGATATTTTTGGTTAAGTTCTGCAACGGGCAAAATAAAATTATAGTCCTCACGAAATATTTCAGTAGCTAGTACAAACAGGCTGAATCATACTACAGAGATGCCAAATTCATGCCATGGTTAGATGAGAAAAAAACCCTACTAAAATACATTTGGGAGAACCCCCTCTTTCTGTGATTTAAAAGCAATTGCATTGAACAACCACACATTATTAAAGTGCAAGTGTATGACTAATGCTGGGAAGAAAGAATCACAGAATCATAGAACAATTACAGTTGGAAGGGACATTAAAGATCATCTAGTACCAAACCCCCTGCCACAGGCAGGGACACTTACCACTAGACCAGGTTACTCAAAGCCCCATCCAACCTGGACTTAAACACTGGAAGGGATGGAGCAGTCACAACTTCTCTGGGTAACCTGTTCCAGTGTCACCACCCTCATAGTAGAGAATTTCTTCCTAATACCTAATCTAAATCTACCCTCTTCTAGTTTAAAGCCATTCCCCCTTGCCCTGTTCCTACATGCCCTTGCAAAAAGTCCTTCTCCACATTTCCCGTAGGCCCCCCTGGGTACTGGAAGGCTGCTCTAAGGTCTCCCCAGAAGCCTTCTCTTCTCCAGGCTGAACAATCCCAGCGCTCTCAGCCTGTCTTCTTAGAAGAGGTGCTCCAGCCCTCTGATCACTGTGGCCTTCCTGCGGATTTGCTCCAACATGTTCATGTGTTTCTCATGATGGGGTTCCCAGAGCTGAATACAGTACTCCAAGTGCAGTCTCACCACACCGCAGATCAGACCTAAATCCAGAGTTGGTGAAACTGGAACACACACCCAAGTAGACTGTATCTGATGTTGCTTGAATATTTATTTTAAATATTAAATTATCTCCAGAAGTCCAAGAATTTCCAGAAGACTAGCTAAGGACTATTCACTTAGAAAAAAAATTGAGCTTAGGTGGGCAGTATACCTGCAAGGTAAAGTAGCACTTCTACATACAATCTGGCATTATATCATGCTGGAATCTATTTCATGCCTATGAAATTAAATATATAATATGCTTCTTAATGAAAAACTGCATGTAGGAAACAATTTTGTCATTTGAAAGATGTATTATGGTCAAAATCCATCAACTACAAAATAATAAACAGGATACAGTTACTCAGAACTAATGGATGATTTACTGTAGGGATTAGTTTGATGGCTGTAAAGAAAGATGATGTATGGGATCAAACAGGATGATGACAATAAAGCAGCTCAAAATAAGTCATTTTTAAGCAAGAATTTGACAACTGTTGTGAAACTAATTATTAAGAATTGATCTAGTTAAAAAAGAAACAAACCAACCACACAAAAAACAACCTGCATATTTGTTTCAGAAATATTTGCTCAAGATTCAGCCAGGCAAAGGTTTTGTTGCAGGTAAATCAATCAGAATAACCAAATCTTTCCGGTTGGAAGGGACCCCTCCAGTCTTTTAAGTCTGCTCCCCCTGCACAGAGCAAGGTCAACTACAAAAGGTTTCTTAAGGCGGGTCTAATGGAGAATACAAAAACTCTGAGCAAGTTGTTCCAGTGCTTGATCACCTTCTCAGTAAAAATGGGGGTTCTGAAGCTTAAATGGAATTTCCTATATTGTTATTTGTGTATAGTTCCTTGTCCTTTTACAAGGCACTGTTCAGAAGAGTGCGACTGTCCTCCCATCACTGTTACTCCCTCCCATCAGGTATTTTATGCACATTGACACATTAAACCTTCTGTTATCAAGACTAAACAATCCCATCTCTCTCTCCTTTTATGTCAGATGCTTCAAGCCATTAGCTAACTTCCCTGCATTTGCTCCAGTATGTCACTGTCTCTCTTGTACTGGGGAACCCAGAATTGGACACAGTACTCCAAGCGTGCTCTCACCATTGCCAAGTAAGGAAGAAGGATCACTTCTTTTGACTTGCTGGTCATGCTCTTACTAACATAGCCCAGAATGCTCTTTGACCTTCTTTATCACAGAGACAATTTTGCTGGCACATCTGCCAGAGGTAGTCCACCGGGACTACCTCTGCTGAACATCATGAGGTTTTTATGAGGTCAGCCCATTTCTCCAGCCAGTTGAGGTCAGCCTGTCGCTCTGAATGGCTGCGCAACCATCTGTTACATCATCCACTCTGTCCAATTTTCTATTATCTGTAAAACTGCTGAGCAGGCATTCACCACATCTTTCTGGTCATTAGCCAAGGGATTAAACAGTGTTGACCCCAATACTGACCCTTCACTAGTGATTTCACAGCTCTCGTTTTTGCTCAGCAGTTCAACCTGTTTTCAATCCACCTTACTGTCCACTTAATTAGTCTGTATTTCATCAGTTTGTAAAAGAGGATGTTAGGGGAAACACTGAAAAAAGCCTTGCTGAAGTCAAGACAAACAATATTGACTGCTCTCCCTCATCACTTGGAGTACTGTGTGCAGTTCTGGTGTCCTCAACATAAAAATAAGAATACTCCTGAAGTAATAGCTTTGTAGATGACTGATATTCAAAGACAAAACTACATAGATTTGTATACGTAAACTGACTATGTTTCACAAAGCTGTGTAACAGACATTTAGAACTTCTTTTATTTGTGCAGTTATATTAGCTACTCAAGGCACATAACAGATGCTAGGAGTCTTCCTACTTCTTACTTTAGAGAAAAAGCAAAAATTCCACATCATGTTCAAGGCCAGGCTGGATAGAGCCTTGGGAAACAGGGTTTAGTGTGAGGTGTCCCTGCCCATGGCAAGGGGGTTGGAACTAGATGATCCTATAGTCCTTCCCAACCCTAACTATTCCAAGATTTTATGTTCGTTACTTCGTGCTTTTGTTGCAACAGATGAAAAGTAAGCAACAGATATTAATGGTGAGCACAAATACTTTCTCAGATTCCACAATTATTTACACAGCTAGCTGTAAAAAGGTACCTGTGATTCTGTACCTGTCAAATTCTCGGGAAAGAGCCTGCAGAGCATACTGCTCTTTCCAAATGCTGGTTTATTCCATTGCATATACACACATGCCCTAAAAACACCATAGCGTATCAACTGAGTCAAGTCATCCATTTCTGATAGCTGTCAGAGTGGCTGGTATCAACATACTATATTCTATTTATGAACCCCTCGATGGAAATGACATTAAAGCAAATTCTGATTTGTAAAGCTGAGGTAATATCTCATTTTCTTATTTTCAGGGAAAAAAATCAATAAAAGGAAAGGTTTCATATGTACCTTTAAGAACTGTGTCTTGCTTGTAATAAGCTGCTAATTCCGTAACTTATTCTAGGTAAAACAATAAAAGAAGAAACGTAAGCTTTTTAAATAAGGAGAAATTATTTAGACATATTTTGTCTTACCTTTTATAAGCTTAGATTTTCTCATGTTTATTTTAATACAAATATTTGGATGATGTGATTTTTGCATGCTGTAGTAACTTTGTCCACACCATAAAATGTAAATTTCTATATGCGATTATTCTCTGAACTTAGTTCTTTTAAATCAGTGGCAACATTACACAAGTCTGGAGCACGTTTTCATCATTAAGGGGTAATCTTTCAGAACAGTAATTAGCTGAATGAAGAAAGTTGTTAAATGAATGAATAAACTACACTGGCAGCACTGCCTTTTTATAAAATACAAAGACAGAACAAGAAAATATGTGACATTTTGCAGCCCTGGAATATACATGGAATGTCAGAGGTTTTTAACTCCATCATTACCCTTCAATTTACACATTCAAACTACAAATAGCTCTTGCACAAAATCTATTTTCCCCAGTACAGCACCTTTTTTGCGAAGACTAATTTTGTGAAAATTTAAGATTTTATGTCCTGTTGTGAACTATACAGTCTTAAACTTTTCAATACTTCTCAAAAAGAGAAATTCGAGAAGGATTTTGGTTTCTTAAACATTGCTTGGTTTTTGTCCACTTCAATTTAGTTCCAACAGCACATCTAATAGCAGAAAAAGCAGTAACATTTCATTCTGGGAATGCAAAATGTTTTCATAACAATCGATAAAATGAATTAGCACCCTGATAGTGATACATATACCTATAAGCAAACCACACTTCATTGTATTTTGGCATAAGGGAATTAAGAATATAGAGAAACTTGAGCCAGGTGAATGATAAGAAAACTTTATACAGTGAGGAAGGTAAAGCTGCCCTCATCACCCCCAAGAGTTTTTTCTAGTCCAGTATCTAATGGACTCAAGTTTCACTTATGGGATTGTGCATGGCCCATGTAAAACCTCATTTCCATACTTTTAAAGCCTTAGCAATAACCAGGGTGATGACTGCTAGCAAGATGTGTCCCTTCTCCTGGGACCTTGCTCCTGCATTCTTTAACAGAAGAACTCCCACATCACAGAATAGTCTCCAAGTCTCAGCAAAAGTAGTCTGATAAGATACTACATAGCTCTAAAGAAAAGAAGATACCTGTATAAAGATGTATACAAATACATTTATGGACAAAAGTAGACTGCACCACTGAAAAGACAAGTCATGACAAAAGATATTAAGTCATCCATGGTTCAGCATTTTCACACAATTTCTAGAAAACAGGCAAGTAATTGCATAAATGTTTCAATTGATTTATATTTTTCTAAAATCTTTCATATACATTAATACTTTGTACGGATTCATAGGAAAAAAAATAGTAAAACAGTCTATACCAGGGCACAGTTACCCTAATCTAATTACCTTGATGCTATCTTATAGTGTTAAGTACTTTGTACTTTACCTCCTACATTACATTTGGCAACTTCTATTAGACAGTCTTGAGTCAAGAAATATAGTTCAACCCCAGAAAAGAGCATCAATATTTCTAGTTATTATTGTTTGGCTCCAATAGCCACTGCCACTCTTTTCAATATTAAATACAATAGAAGTTACATATATTATGCATACATTCAATCTTTAACACTATTAGATTTCTGGCAATGATACTTTTTTAACATATGGTAACCATACACCTATTAAGACCAAGAAGAAGCCATATAAAACTTTAAGAATTCTAAAGAATTATGAATTGTTGGGGAGCAGAAGGGAGGAAGGGGGTTATTTGTTTTGTGGATTTTTTTAATCAGGGGCAATCCTCTTTCATCAAGACTGGAAGTTCTTTTGTACTGACAAACACCAAGGTTGTCAGGATAAGCCTAATAGCCTAACTACATGTTATACTGTTAAAACTGAACTGAATGTCTATGCTAATATGGCCCCTTATTGCTATGATTTTTCTAGGTTTTTACTGAAGAAAAGATGTCAGAACTTCTCATCATGAAAAATATTAACATCAAATTCACAGATAAAGTTGATATACTCTGAATATTGTATTTAGAGGCTTGCAGCATTTGGGAAAATTGTTAAAACATTTAATTTTTAAAGGTGGTCAAGTATCTCAGTTTCAGGGAGAGGTTTAAATACATTCTTAAGTTTGTACAGAAAAAAAAAAAAGAAAAAATGCAAATTAAATTATTTAAAATCTATAGTTTTAAACCAAAAAGTCAACAGTTCTGACTCAATTTACGAACAGATCTGGCAGCACAACGGGAATAGTGGAATAGCCGCTATAGAAGCAGAGAAGAAAGTAAGGGGAAAAATGTTTCAATAGTGAGGGAATGGCAGGAATTGCCCTTGCAGTTATTTATGCTAACAGAAATACAATTCTAGATGATGAGCAGCACCTTTTACAACCACTGAGACTACTCAACTGTCAAATTCAGATAAACACATTAAAAAAATTACTGCAAATTGAGAAACTTACCTTCCTGCTTACCTTAAGATTACAACCCTAATGAACTTTGACTCTTTTGAAATCAATTTCTCACTGACTTGACAGATGCCAGGACTTTTTCTCATTTGTTTGCCTTTTATAACATACAAAGTATGGTAAAGAATATTTCCTGAAATAATTCTGTGAGTAAATCAGGACCCTGGTGCTGCCCTGCTGAGAGGAAGAGAAATCTGTGTATTTTAGGAAATGCTGGATTATTTTAAATACAAGTGTCCCTGTTCTCATGGCCTCAGGGTTCAGCTAAGCAGCTGGAAATGATGAACCCTTCTCTTCAATTAAGTCATCTCTGAAAGGTTACTACCACTCTGTAGCACTTCCATCAGGCCCCTTCCTCAGACTGGTACTAAAAGAGAGCTTCCCTTCTTTCAAAGAAACAGCAGGACACATCAACTGCCAACCTTATCATTTTCTTCACATCAGTATATCCCAAAACATACAAATACTTTTCTACCAAAATATTCCCACAGGATGTTAATATGAAAGACATCCACATTTAGAGGATGTGTCCAACTGAATCTTTCAGATTCATTTGTGTACAACTGTAGGCTGGTACAAGGGCTGCACGGCTCGACTGCTTTAGGCAGATGGTGTTAACACCTTATTGCTTGTCTCAGAGCAGACCCACTGTCACCATAATCTTTATAAAGGCACTCATGCAAAAAAGACCAACAATACAAAACAAAACTAAATAAATAAATAAATGGGGGGGGGGGGCAGGACACAAAACCAAACTGTTTCCTGCTCCTGTTGCTTCTATTTTTTGAGCAATGACATAATGCCTGCTGCCTGATCCACCTCTTCAAAGGCTGGACAGTTCGCACTGCAAAACTCTGTAATATCATGTCGTTGTACTCCATAGGTTCCTGATCTGTGAGGGGAGAATCTCTTCTGTAACTGCCATCTGTAACTGGCATCTCTTCTGTAACTGGCATCTCTTCTAGTAACTGCCCCACAATTAAACTACCTGACTCTGTATGTTTCAGTCTTTCTGTTTTGAGGGGCAGGGACAAATGTTCTTGTATGTAGTGCGATTTCCACATCACTTTATGACAAACTGTTACGTTCAAGAAGGCAAAAGAGTTCATATTAAGTTATTACAAAGTCTAGAAGGGCTGCATTGTCATATATGCCTTAAGTATGACTCATTCACTCACTTTAACTGAGCAAACAGGTTTTAATGTAGCTAGTGACTATGGAGAAGATATATTTCACAGCTCACAGTACCACAGGGATTATGCAGTTAGATCACGATTACATGTTAACTTCCTCACAGCTGGCAGCTGAATGCACTGATTTCATCAGCACGGTTCCTAATTTAAAGACATATTCAGAGAAGCAGTTTGCTTACCTAGTTGGAATCAAGGGATGCTGGTGTAAAGGGTGGGAGCTGCATAGATAGCAAGCCAAAAATATGTCTTTCAATATGCCCTTACAATGATTTCCAGTAAGAGCTAAGGCTAGAAAACACACAACAGCACCCTAAAGCTCCAGAAACTTTCATATTCTCACATAGTACACACTATGTGTTCTTTCAAATAAGCAACATGTTCATGGGTGCGCCACTACCCATAGAACTCTTAAAACTCATTATTTGTATGTCTGCTGTGCAACACCATATGTAATTATCTTTGCCACCTTGAATTTTATGGAGCACTGTTTGTGAGCCCTTTCTTACACACTTAGAAACTTTCGGATGCACTGATTATTCTGCAGCTAGAGAAATGTCACCAATTTTTCAGCACTGCCACTTCCTCAAGACCTTGGTTTGCATTTAAACCTATTTCTTAAGAGGCTGAACTCAAAGTAATCAAAACAAGAAAAAAATAACAGGATCAAAGTTCAGCAGGACAACAGAAGTTATGGCAGGATTCCCAAGAAGAGGATTTTCCAACCAGAAGGGTGGAAGAATGGAGAATAAGGCAGGAGTTGCAAAAAGTTGAGGGCTGATAATCTGAAAAGTATGAATGACTCTTAACCATACACATCTGCTTCACTATATTGCAGAAGCTCTCAACTTCAGAGCTTTGTTAGCTCATGCACATCAGATGTAGGTGCTAGAAAACCTTGTAATGGTGTTGTCTACACATTGATTTAGAGCTTCATGGGGCTGGAACAGATTTAGGATAGAGCTTTAAGTTTAAGAAAAAAATTTTCTTTGAGAACAAAACACACAGTAAGTGGAGACACCAGGGAAATATCTTCAAAACAGCACTGTTTCACCAAACCACATGTCTAGTGTAGAAATATCACAACAGACACTTAGTCACCCAGCCCCTGAAAGGTAATTTATCAGTTTGACCCCTGAGGTGAGCAGGGATTCCTTGAAGGCTCAATGGTTACTGCAAGTTTATACAGTGCATTTATAGGCACTAACACACATCATCCCAGGTGTCAATTCACAAGGTGAACCCCACCTTCTGTGCTAAAAGCATTCCAAAAAACCTGAGGATCCATTCACTAAACATACAGTTTCTATTCATCTCAGATTATAAACCACTCTGCAACCTTTAGACATTTAGTATGTCAGGTAGACTATAACCTAGGGGTAAATATTACCTATCCAGTCTAGAAAGTACAACTGGAGCATCAGTTGCCTAAGTCTAAGCAATGCTTTTCTAGTACCTCAGCCTCACTTTATCATCCCATGAGATTCTGAAACCATGGAACTCCATTCTCTGCTGTGAGAGGCTGTTTACAAAGTATTGTTATGTGACCCTAGATATGCAGCTGAACTGCAATTTGAAAATTTCCTCTGAATATCACTTTATCTTGCCACATTACTGCTGCAAAAATCAGTTACCGATAATATGGTCTATATCTCTCTCTTGGGAATTCCCTTAAAATGTCAGAACCTTCAAATGTTATTGGATAGAACATTGAACAGATTCCTGAGCTAAAGATGAATTTGACTTTCCTAACTGCAGCTGCCTCCTTAAAGGAAGGCTTCCTCAAAAACACAGCATCTCAAAATGCTATTTAATATTGCTCAAAATCTGTACCATTACAGTCACCTGTGACAGATCAAAGCGACACATATCTGAATCCTATTGCTCAAGAACTGCAATCTCTGTACATAAAAATGATACAGCACTTAAAGCCTTGAACATAGAGATTAATTAATTTGAGCTACTTAATTACAGGATACTGCCATTGCTTATATCCAATGTATTTTTAAGACTTCAAGACAGTTTCATTTCATGCTTGCAAGTATATAACAATATTTCTCAGCTGACCTCCTACAAGATGAATTACTAACTCAAATTTTCATGCACTTTTTAGGTTTTACTGTTGCTTGATATTAGAATTACACCAGAATATTACTTCAGAAGTAAAATAGCTACAAGTAGAAATTCATTTACTAGTAACATACAAATAAATTATTAGGAAGCTATTTTAGTTTCAGTAATTGAGAGCAAAATGCTATGAAATGATAAGGTAACATCCTCATAGTCTCAGAACTCCTACGAATAAGAAGGTTGAGTATATGTAAATGTACTCAAAAGAATGAGCATTATCTGTTCATCACCCCAGATGTCTTTAAAAGATGACTTTCATGAGAAAGGATTTGGTCCTGACCATGCCACTACCTAAGCTGCACAGCCATTCTAGGCATTCCATCTGGTAGCCATACTGTCAGTTTGGTTTACCTATATTTTACATCTGAGTTCTTCAGGTAAAAATCTAAAAAGCTGCAATTCTTTTTTTTCCAGAACCTGCACAAGCAAATGACCTATTTCTGTTCATAGGGATACATTTTGTATTCATGGCCATACACATGTAATAGACATAAATCAAAAAGAAATTAAATAGGTTATGAACAAATGGGGCTGGAGGAATGAGCAGTAAGATACTTACAGGGTAGCACTCTGTGATTTACTTCAAAAGAATAAAATGTGATATTCTGTCTTTGAATGCATAATAAAAACAGGTATTTCAGACCTGCCAAGTAATTAATCTGTAGAATATGCTACACAGATGAGCAAGTGAGACAGTTTTTCAACAACAGTGAAATATTAATACTTTTACATTTAAAATCCTGTAGTGCTTCAAACTGTACTAAAGTGATCCCCAAAGTTCAGGAAAGCAATTTATGCTTTGCAACAGTAACATGGGCACCCCCAGCTAGCCCTGCAGAAAAAACAGAACACAACAGAAAACTCATCTAAAACATGGCTGGCTGCAGCAAGTGACTTGTTCTTGGGATTAAACTGCAGTGTAATTTGGAAACGGAATCCAATAGCTTGGGGTTAAAACATTTTGCTGCCCCCCACTTCACAGTCTGTTTCATTTTAATTGACATCAAATAAAAAAAACCTGTTCAGGCCTTTCCTTGTCGATTTGCTGCTTTATCTATATAACACTTAACTTCCCAAGCACTAAAGGAAGGCTCTCATGTCAGTATGGATTCCCTTTGGACAAACAGTATAAAATGAAAACAGCTACAAAGAATAAAACCATGTTCAGCCTATGAAGCAACCCTTTCTACTGAGCAAATAAGGAAGGAGAGAGCATTGATGATTTAACAGGTGATCCCAAAAGCCATTATTTGGACCTAAGACCCACAGTTCCATAGAACTGTTAAAATGAAACAAAACAAACAGTTTTAACAATTCCTAATTTGGAGCCCTAGCCTTTCATTTTTGCTGGAACTAGATGATTTTTGAGCTCCCTTCCAACCCAAACCATTCTGATTCTATGGAAGTGTTCAGGGCCAGGCTGGACAGGGCTTTGAGCAACCTGGTCTAATGGATTTTGTTCCTGACAATGGCATGAGGGTTAGAAGAGATATTATTTAAGGTTCCTGCCAACCCAAACCATCCTATGAATGGATGACTTTTTTTTCCTAGAGGAGAATACTAGGACCCTGGAAACATCAGAGGAACACTGTCAATTAAACCCTGGTAAGCTCTTCTTTCCCTTTTTGGGGATTTTGTACTCTGTGAGACTCACACTCAAGAAAACAATTTGTATTTGTCTCCTAGACTGCCTCTAATGATTTAGCCTCTTTCTCGGTTAAACAGATGGTTTGTTGTAGGGCCATAGTTCAAATGTGTGTTCAGTCATTTATTTAGTGAGCAGCCATGAGTATCCAAATGTGATTTTTATCTCTAGTAATTACAGAAGCTGGAATTAGGTTGCAACATGATTTACTGAACTCAAAATTACCTTCAGTATTCAATTGCTCTTTGCATTGCTCTAACACTGATCTACTGATTAGGAAAAGGTGTTTTAATAGTTAAGTTAGAACAGAACAGACTGTACTAATCTGATATTTAACTAAACAAACATCATAAAATAAAATTCTCAATATTATTCAGTAGTATAAAGAACATAGAAAACCAACAACAATTCAAACAAGTGCTTTGAATTTGACAAAAGGAGGGTTGTGGGGTTTTTTGGGTTTTTGGGGAGGGTTTTTGGTTTGCCTTTTTTTTTTTGGTTGTTAGAAGAAGGAAATAAATATGTGGTTTTCATTAAATCTCACTAGAGGACAGTTGTTTAAAAATCTTTCTATTGAAATACAGCTGTTTCTTGAAAATAACAGCATCAGAACAATTGAAATTAAGAACATGGTAAAGCTTTGATAAAGACAAAATATGTCATACGAAGTGACAGAGTATTCTGTAGAAACACAGTTTCTAGCTCCCCTGCAAAAGTTTATTGTGCTTCTATTCAAACTGAAAATGGATAATGTGCCCCAGTTCCAGATGTTCTAAATTACAATACGAGCAGTACAAAAAGCTAAAAAATTATTTGCTTTTCAGAAAGTACATGAAGACAAACTTAGGATTTCATGCTGGGATGGAAGGACATTAAAGACTCAGGAAAAAAAAGCAGAATTTTCATCTTTGAGTACAAACACGCACTAGGAACCCAAAATAAGAAGACAAATATGCCAGCCCCACCTACACTTTCTTTCTACTTTCAGGAAAAAAATGTACTCTCTACAGAATCAAGGCCACAACTAAAATATGAATTTTATTCCTGGTGTCACAGTAGCATGGCTTCTCACTAGGAAAACAAACACTGTGTATCAACAACACACATATATAACTTTTCCACCCTGATATATCATGATGAAAATAAAATGTCAGCTGTTCAAGAGAGCATGAAAGAAAATGCAATCAAAGCCAACAAACTTTAAAAAATAAGCAGACCTTAGTCTTTATCTCTCATTTACAGGAACTCAACACTGACCTTGTGGACTGCTCAACACACAGGAAAATTGAACAAATGACAGGTATGGACACAGTTTCTCAAATTCAGACCCAGATTATCCTAATCATTTCTGCTTTGATCTTAGGCTAACCTATTTTATCGACACAAGGATTTATTCACATTGCTTACTAATAGTAATTTAATCATTTAAATATGCTATGGTTTTTGAATTCAAAGACGTGATGTGCTATTCCAGCCACAGCTTTCAGATTCCAGTTCTCTCTAGAACCAATGGACAAAATCAGTCACTGACCCAGGATCTGTTTAAGTTGCCTGCAGTATGCAGTCTGGCAAGCAGCCTGGTGGATAGCTAGTCATACCAATTGCCCATCACAAGAATTTACTCCTGTTGACACAGGAACTTGGTTATCTCATCCATTCTTCCATAGATTGACATTTTTTTCCTCCTGTCACCATAGAATTTCATTTGTCATCCACAGAACTTTAACTCTCATAGCAATTCCAAATCTATTCAGAAAACAGGAAAAAAAATCACAAAAAAGGCAACTCATGGATTTTTTTTAATTTTTATTTATTTATTTATTAATCACTAAAGCCAAAATGCACAAACTTAGATCAGAAGATAACTGGAGTGGATGAGCTGAATGGATGTCGTAAAACATAATCCCAAAGCTCATTTAAATCAATGACAGCTTTTGGATCAGACCTAATAGCAATCAAGTACCAGAGCCATCAGTTTAAAATCCTTCAGTAATACAACATTCACGTTAATAAAAAAATGAAAAAAAAAATTCTCATTAATATCCTCCAGAATTCCTCTTTCATGTTCGCATCTTCTGAGCCCTAGAATCAACATCCCCTTCGATTCCCAAAATGGAAACACTGCAGTCTCGCAGGTGTATGAACACTTGGTTTAACATCCTTCGAGATAATTGGGGATGCAAAAAAAATGTTTTTCTAAAACAGGAAGAGCGAAGCGATTGCCTGAAACAAAGCACATGTGCAATAACCAGAGAGTAATACTGCAGATGGCTCTAACACTGTTTACATGAAACCTGATTTCTCTTGTTTTTGGCACATCTCCTAAAGAAGCTTATTTTTTTCCCTACATGTTTAATGCCTTTCCCAGATACACTGAAGAGCTCAACAAACGTATGCTTCCTATGTTCATCTAATACAACCCGCTGTCCTATGAGATAAGATCCTATCAGGAAAGCAAAGTCAAAAAACATTCAATTGGAGAATCTCATTCAAATACAGGTGTTCTGGTGTAACAATGCTCCTTCAGTTTGCAGGATCCAGAAAGAAACCACAGAAGCATTTAGCACAGGGTGAGGGTTATTAAGACTGCATCACCTGAGAGAGAATCTCTAGACAAATATTTGCTATGACCAAAATGCTTGAAATTATTTTCCTCATTTTTTCCAAACTAATTCATTATGATTCAAAGTAGCAAAATGAACTACTTTCTTACTGTTCTTTGTTACCTCCTCCTGGTAAGCGGAGTACAACAGTATGAAGTTATTTAAAGCAAAAAAAAAAAAAAAAAAACCATGGAAAATGAAGTCATATTAGCTGCCTCAAATACTTATTTTATGAACTGTAATATGTGCAAGTAGACTGGTAATAATTACCAGAATTCATAATTTCTTGTAAGGCTTACACTTTGTTCAAGAGAATTACAAAATATTAGCTGCAAGGAGAGCTAGGTTGGCTTTTCATTTTTGTTTGTTCATACCAGAAACTGGAAATGCTGTCTCGGACTAAAGAAACAACACACAGAGAGCCAAAAGCCAGAAGCACCGAAGGTAATTAAAAAGTTGAAGATAAAGAATCCTTGCTAAATTCTACATCTCCGAGCCCTGAGAAGAAACACCACCACATAAGCAGCAGGACAGAAAGTGTAAACACTCAAATCAGCATCCACCATTTTGAAGCATGCAGAGCAGCAATAATTTGCCTACTCCAGTGACAGACAGAACTGTTCCCAAACATATGTTTTTTTGTAGCTTAAAACCTAGGGTCGAAGAAGCTTTGTTAAAGCATCTTGCTTCTAACCAGATTTGCTGCAGGCAGGCTCTGAACCCTGAGATACAATATTGATTACTCTGCAGTGAGACACAATGGCAGCATAAAGGCAGTTCCTTGCATATTGCACAGCCCTGCACATCATTACAAAAGATAACAATAATAACTGAAGAGAAACAAAAATAGCATTCTTCTGTGTCTGTTTCTCTACTTCCCCCATGCCTGCAACAGAACAGGCTGCATCAAAACAGAAAGCACGGCCATTTGTGACTAGTAACAGACCAAAATATAATACTTATTACATCTTTTGCCACTCTCCAGAGAGCCCAGGTGCTGTCTGTCAAGCTAGCTGGAATACAGACTTCTAATGCAACTTCCTCTTGCAAAAAGAGAATGAATGTGTTCTTTGAAAAAGGTTCATCTCTCATGGGACTGCTGCTTGAAGAAGCATCTTCTTAGAAGCTGTTTTAGGACTCACTCATCCCAGTAATCTGAAGATCTTAATACTTCATTTCACCTTACATGAAGATCCTTCAGAAGGATCCTTCAGGACACCCTATAGCTTTTTTTTTTTTATAGCACAGCTGTACAAGAAGCAAAAGGAGCTCACTTGCCTGCACACACCTTCACTTTCTTTTTAGCTCATATAAAGGTGATGATGAGTATATGTTGTAGGTCAAAACGGTGAGAACACTACCATTAATTAATTCAGGTGAGTTGGAAGAATGCAAAAGTTTCAAATTTAATACATATTTAGCAAGAAAATGGCAAGAGGTATTTTTATCTCGCTTGTCTCAAACATACATGACAGTAGATATCTTGCGTCATGTCGTATTTCTATGTGTTAGAGGCAGGAGAGCTTTTCAAGATCATAGAATGTCAGAATGGAAGGCAAACAGCAAAAATACATTCTAGTTGAATCTCTAACTTGTTTACCCACTCTGCTACTTGGACAGGCCTTCCTAATCAAGCTGCTAGGAATTACTTCTACCAGTACCAGTAATTTTTCTGTGTTTTTTTGAGAGCCTGAAGGCTGTAAAGTGATATGTTTCAAATTATTGGCAAGTCCTACCCTTCCCAAATGTTTCATCAGTGACAGATACTCAATAGAGCTATCCACCAGTAAGTGTTACAAAAAACCCAAACAAAACCCAAAACAAGAAAAACCCACACACAAAGAAAAAATATTTTTTTTTTTTTAAAAAAGCCAAACAAAAAAAATCTACACCAAACCAAAAGACATTCCCTAAAAACAAAACCTGCACAACTCAGGCTGTTGCAGTAGGGTGCTAATTCAGAACCTTTACACATGCAGCACTTATTTGAGGAGTGAATCTCTTATCTTTGAAGGAGAAGCTTCAAAATCATCCCTTGTTTGACCTCTGTGGAAGAACATGAAGCAACTCATTTTAGCAGTGTCATATTTTAAATTACTTAATTTAAAATAGACCTAAAGGAGGAGCATGAAAAATTTGAAGTTAGCATTTGAAAGGGATAGAAACTGCTCTTAAGAGAAGCTCCTCAGACAGGGAAAAATATCAAAAATGTGACAGAAGCAGATAGTATTTAAGATAAGCAAAGAATTAGCACATACGCCAGGTTCATTAATACTAAGGACTACAACGTTCTTTCTGAAAAAAAACCCTGTTTTCTGCTAAAAAACATGAAATAATTTTCCCCATTTTTATCATTTCCTTGACTATTCTCATAAAGCTGATTATCTGTGACAGATAGAAGTATCAACTGGAATCCTCCAGTTTTCTCATATCCCTGTAGTTCTTTATAGAAACCTGATAAGGTAAAGTATAAATCACAAAACTGTGTGAATAATTTCACTTGACAGTGTTTCACGTTCCAAGCAGTAGTTTTTAAACTGGAGTTTAAACGAGCCACACAAGTCTGCAGGCTCGTTTTAATAGCACTACCAATACTTTACCTGGAAGTTTCATTTCTGTTTGTCTAAATGTCAACCATGATGCGGCAAAGGCTGCTGATCCTAAAGCTTCAATGCAGCAATCTCAACAAGAAGTTGACTGACTGTATGTACACTAGCAAGTAGCACAGTGGAGTACAGTGAAACTGAACAGCGAAACACCAGCGCAGAGGACCTGCTATCCATGCTTTAGGCATTTCTGGGAAGTGGTATTTGGAATTCTTTTTGGAATAACTTCAGTTAGACCCCATAAACTGCACGCCTGATCACACCTTTGGTATAGAACAACCTAAAAGGAATCCAATGTATGCAGTCTGGAATTCACCAAAAATCAAATCAGCAAGTGGAAAAGATCAAGAAATTCACTCAAAACACAGTACTGATTATCTCAAATGCAAACACAGATGAACCCTGAATTTGGAGACAGAAAATCTTCACCAGGACCTCAGGCAGCTGAAAAAACTACAGATCATAAAATGCCAATGAAAGCTTTAACAAATTTACATCTTAAACTATGAATCTCTGGCTATGATTAAAAACCCTTGCAATGAATATTCAACAGAGTCAGAATAGTAAACACTGTTAATTGGTTACTAAGTGAAATTCTGCATAATGAATAAAAAATATGATCCAAAGAAGATACACAGCTCAGACTCTATAGAACAACTGTCCTATTCAAAGACCTTAGGAGAAACATGGTGCTTGCACCTTCCTGGCACTATTATTCAAAGAACCATCAAGAAATGCTGCCCTACAGAATCGATATGAGACCAGTAAAGGAAGGGACCTCTGGACTCTCCCTGGTCTGTGGAGCCAGCCTGCTTGTCCCAAATCCCTCTTCCTTGTCCCAAATCCCTCTTCCTTGTCTTCCATTTCATCATCTTCCCTTTAATCTGCTTTTCTTCCTGTTCTATATCCTTGTTTCTTCCAGCAATCTATTCACATAGATAGGTAAGAAATAATGTTTATGACTTTACATAATAATTCTGCATTTTTATTCTACATTATTACTTACCCTCTGCACCAAACTTTTCCCCTGTCATAAAATTCAAAATTTCAGCCTTCCACATTTCCTATTTATGGCTCTGTTCTCCACTTAAACTAGTGGGTTTAGATTCTGTACTGCAGGGCTTGCAAGCAGCTGAGTATCCCATACAGGACTGACCCTGAATACCTATTTTGAGCCAAGAATTTTGTTAGCCATTACAATAGTGAGGTCTACAACATTTAATTGTTTTTGAAGCCAACCTTGAGCGCTGACAAAAAAAATTCTCCAAAGTAGGAGATGCCACATTTAAAGAAATGAAACCAAAGATTTTTTCAGATAAAGAAAGGCCACAGGAATAATCTCATTTGGAGGACCATGTATGACTGTTAATGAGTTTTTAGTATGTATACATACTCCTCAGAGAACCTTTCATAAGCTGTTCCCCAGCTGGGGGATGCTTGACAGTGCAGCTCCACAGGGAGCCTCTATAAATACTCCAAGGCCACACGAAATTTTTAGGATGAATAGCTTGCCCTTCATATAATTTACAAGCTCAAAGTCACAAAACACTTTGCATATATCAGCAGGGCTCATGGCCTTAACTTATGATTTCCTATGCAGTAAGGGAATAGCATTTCTTTTCCTGAATTTGAATCAAGGAAAATAAAAATGAAGCATAAGGTAATTTATAGTATGCCTGAATAACACAAGGCCACAGAGGACTACCAGAGCTCCCCTGCTTAAACTACCTCAGTTATCAGTAGTAATACAGTTGTACTGAGTTATCTCATAATCTAGAAACACCGCTGCCAATAGCTGAGCTGGTTAGTTATCTCTACATTAAAAAGTCATTCAGTTGTTTCAACAACACAGAACTATACCAAGCCCATAATAGCTAAGTAAAGCATAACTGTGTTTCTCAGTGGGCTTTTGGCTGAATCTCACTGCTGGAAAGTAAATGAAACACTAACTTTTTATGGGAATTTGCCAACAAATAAATGGATGCACTCAAATGCAAAACCATTAGAAGCATCAGAATCAGTCAGTGTCTAAGAAAGCAGCAAATGCAAGAATCGGGAAAGACAAAAACCCTAACCCTACAAAAGGCTAAGGGGGTGCTCTCAGGAATTTCTGATATTTCTTCTCTGTAAAGTTTCTGTCACAAATAAAAGGAAAATTTATCTGGGTAACCATACCATCTTATATTTTTTATAAGTGCAAATCAGGAAACATTAATACATAACTAATAGCACATTTTTATTTATTTATGCAGCCATGAACCTAAAAGAAACATGTAATAATCTATAACTGAGTCTCGGGGCTAGCTTTTGCATTTCCAAATTTTCTAAGACACTGAAATTTTATGGCAGAAATTTGATAGCTCTTTATTCTGGTACAGGCATCAGGCATAATGGGTCTATATGTCATTCACACTACAGACCTTTTAATAATCCAATGACCTTAAATGAGCATTATGAAACCTTTTGGAAATAAACCAGAGCAAATTAAACGACTAAAAGCTATATAAAGTATGTTTAGCCTATAGAGTAAAGCTACAGATAAACATACTGCAGCCAATGGAAAAATGAACATGAGCCAGCAGTGTGTGCTCGCAGCCCAGAAAGCCAACCGTATCCTGGGCTGCATCAAAAGGAGGGTGACCAGCAGGTCGAGGGAGGTGATCCTGCCCCTCTACTCTGCTCTCAAGGAGACCTCACTTGGAGTATTGTGCGCAGTTCTGGTGTCCTCACCATAAAAAGGACATGGAACTGTTGGAACAAGTCC
>JANRGW010017000.1:17659-31292 GCA_024733675.1 Psilopsiagon aymara | reverse complement strand
CTGGAATGAGTTGCCCAGGGAAGTTGTGAATGCTCCATTGCTGGCGGTGTTCAAGGCCAGGTTGGACAGAGCCTTGGGGGCATGGTTTAGTGTGAGGTGTCCCTGCCCACGGCAGGGGAGTTGGAACTGGATGATCTTAAGGTCCTTTCCAACCTTAACTATTCTATGATTCTATGATCCTATAAATACAGGAGGTGAGGCAAAATGTTGAAAAATGATTTCAAGTTCAGAAGTGCTCAGTAATTATCAAATGCCTGCTTATATTAAACAGGCAGCAACAGATCACATCTTAGTCTGAGGATCCATTGTGTTAGATGTTCTGTGTGGGTTAGAAGTGATGGCATATGATATGCATAATACTCAGTGTGTTGTGCATATATATGTTATACCTAACAGTATATTGCAGTGTATTATGTATAACATATTTTATACATAATACTCAGTGTGAGAGGTACTCAGCCCTCTTTAGAAGGATTATGTCAGTTGAATGGCAGAAAAATACAAGACAAAAGGAAATGTTATTTTATTTTCTATATGTGTACAACTATACGTTGGAACAGAATGGTAGAAGACGAAAGAAGGAACTGAGGAAAGGGAAGGCTGGAATCACAAGGAAAAAAGAAAGGGACAAAGAAGAGGTACCTGCTGAAGATGAACAGGGCCAGGTGGGGTCAACAAGAAAGAAGGCCAGGCAAGGAGCAGCAGCAGGGAGGTGAGAACAAGTCTGACCTGATTAAATCTGAGGCAGGAACTCTTCTCGCCCCTGCAGCAGGAAGGTGGCAGAGGCCGCCACTAGCCTGAAGAGCTGGAAAGACTGCTGATCACATCCAGTGCAAGTGTGAGCATGGTGTCCTGCAAAGCCTGTCTCAGCACATAATAAAATGGGGCAAATATACCTGAGACCTGGCTGTTAGTGCTGCTGGGTCCTGGAATAAGCCCAGGGCAGACAGGGAAGGAAAGAGTAAAACAAGGTACCACAAATGCCAAATATCTACTGAACTAAAGCTTTCCTGAAAAGGTGAGAATGAAGAGTAAGAGCCAAAAGACCTTTGTTGTCTCCAGTGAGACAACACTAACTTTCACCTTCATCTGCTCTCAGTCCAGGTAGGACTCCTAAACATATCGATCTTTGAAGTTTTAAGTACTTTTGTCCTTGTTCCTGATTCATTAGGGATGGAGGGAGAATTCTTTACCTTTCCAGCCCCCTATACTTCCAATGTTTTATCATTATGATCGTAGAATCATAGAATAGTTAGGGTTGAAAAAGACCTTAAGATCACACTAAAACATATCACCCAAGGCTATGTTCAACTTGGCCATGAACACCACCAGGGATGGAGCATTCACAACTTCCCTGGGCAACCCATTCGAGTGCCTCACCACCTTCACAGTAAAGAATTTCTTCCTCATATCCAGTTCCCCTGTTGAAGATTGAAGCCATTACCCCTTGTCCTATCACTACAGATCCTAATGAAGAGTCCCTCCCCAGCATCCCTATAGGCCCCCTTCAGATACTGGAAGGTTGCTATGAGGTCTCCAAGCAGCCTTCTCTTCTCCAGGCTGAACAATCCCAACTTTCTCATCCTATCTTCACACTGGAGGTGCTCCAGTCCCCTGATCATCCTCATGGCCCTCCTCTGGACTTGTTCCAGCAGTTCCATGTCCTTTTGATGTTGAGGACACCAGAACTGCACACAATACTCCAAGTGAGGTCTCATGAGAGCAGAGCAGAGGGGCAGGATCACCTCCCTCAACCTGCTGGTTGAGCTCCTTTTGATGCAGCCCAGGATACGGTTGGCTTTCTGGGCTGCAAATGCACACTGAAGCCAGCTTGTGTTCATTTTTCCATCAACCGATACCCCCAAGTCCTTCTCTGCAGGGCTGCTCTGAATCTCTTCTCTGTCCAACCTGTCGCTGTGCCTGGGATTTCTCTGACCCAGTCGTAATTATGGTGCTATGTGAGCATAAGATAGTTGTTGAGAGATGTCAAAAATAGCCTGACAGCCTACCACATGATCATGAGGCTTGGCCTCTTCCATGCTTGCTGTGGCTCCATCTCCCATCACAGGGTTACCTGTGGTGACCACACATTCCTGTGGGGAGCTGGATATGCAAGAGCTCTCCTTTCTACCATGTTCCTGGAAAGATCCTGGTGCAGAAAATGCAGTTCTGTTCTTAATTGCCTTACATTCCAGTCTCTGTACTGACAGTGGCCACCCATTTCAGCTGACTTTGAGAGGATTTAACTGCAGGAGTTAACATGACAATGAAGAGATGCTCTCGGAGTTGCTGAAAACAGTAAGTACTCTTCCTCAGCTAAAAATCACCAAGTGCAGAGAACACATAATCTGACCCTTCAAAACCTACATGCACAGAGTAGGTATGTATATTCCCGCTCTCTTTCTCAACATTCTTTAGGCCATGTCCACCAAGTAGTTTAGAGTGACACTTTCTTACAAAAATCAGTGATAGGACTAACAGAGAGAAGAAAGGAGAACACTTTTTTTTGACCAAGTTAAAATGAGTCCTACACAAATCTGAGGAAAACAGATGAATATGCATATGCTGGTTTGAATATGTGGTTTGCCAGCTATTTGGCTACATGAATTTAACAACCACAAAAGGCCCAAGGCAGCAGCCGTATACTTTCTTCCACTTGTTTTTTTGCAGAGATCTTACAGAAACCCCAAAGGAGTTAAATTACTGCCATTATGATGCTATGAATGACTGATAGAAATATATTACTCTTCAAAGTGTTGGTTGGCTCAATGTAAGCAGAAATGCAGCTAATGCATACTGGTTTGGGATTAATTCTGCTAGATCCTCAGCTACAGCCTTTAGGAGCTCAAAAAAGTTGGCTTCTGTTTGTTACATAGTCATTTTCTTCTCTTTCCTTCTCTGCTATGTGCCTCAAAAAGTGATATAAACTACGTCTTGGGGTTAATGATAGTGTTTCATTACCTATATGTAGGTGCAGACTAATGACAAGTTGGGGAAGATAATAGTTTCTGATTCCTCCACCTTCTTACCCCACCAATTCAAGCTGTCAAATGAGTTTAATGTGGATTTGGCTACTCAAAAATAGTAGCGTGTATATCTGTAAGCTGAAACATCCTCTGATTTTTCAGCTTCTTGCAGAAGAAAAGGTATTTGGTTTTAGGACACTGTGTTCCCCTATTTTAAAATTAAGTTTATCTTGACTTTAGCGGAACCAATTAGTGAATGGTTTATTGTAAGTAGTAATCTGAATTCTTGATTCTGCTGAAATAAAAGGTAAATGCAACTTCCATCTGAAGTGAATTTAAAGAGGAGAGCATAAAATCCCACTTGTATACACCACATCAATTGGGACTATAGTAAATTTACAAAATAGTTCTACAGCCATAATTAAGAGAGGCCTGGGTAGCAGAATTTCTTAGAAAAATAAATAAACCTTTATCAGAAGCATGCATCTCACATAAATCTTTTTGTCCCCCCTCCACCATCCACTTTACGATGCATCATAGAATAGCAGAATAGTTGGAGTTGGAAGGGACCTTCAAAGGTCATATCTTTATGACTTTGGGGGGGGGATCTATTCACTTTTAGCTCTGGGGATCATTTGGAGGACTTATAATTATTGAGACTCTCATATTTCTGTCTCACTGGCTTATCCTGTCTCTCTTTTAAACATCAGAGTATAGATGGACACTTGACCATATGGCTACCTTGATATGACTGTTTTCTAGCAGACAACTGGTATTATGGTAATTTGTTATCCAACATCAATACTTGTGCCCTTTTCTTCTGAGTGCAAAGGGGTTTTCTTTCACTAAGTAACAAGGTGGTGGTCATGCTGGGAAAAGAGAGGGATATAGGGAGGTGAAACTGTGTTCATGTATAAGTTTCATTCTGAGGCCAACAGAAAAAGAAATGCAACATATGAAAAAACTGCAAATAGGTGAGGTCACCTGATGAGAGGTTTTCAGGTAGAACCATTTGAGGACAGGATATTACTGAAGCAGGAGATGGAGGGAAATGGGGATGATGCAGCATCGCAGACTGTGGGAAGCTCTGAGTTCTGCTGGGTGCCATGATGGGGAGAAGCAGCAGCTTATTTTGGCAGACCCTAGGGCCCAGTGTAGGCATGAGTTGCTTTTGTTGATTAAAGAGGAATATAGTTTTCTCATCAGTATTATAAAGGAGATCTCAAAAGCATTCTTGAAACTCACAGAACAATGAGGTATTCGGTAAATACAATTCTTTGTCATTGGAGAAAAGCTGATATTTTATAAGATTCTCAGTGGCATGTTACAAACTGGAGTAAAGGCTCTTTGTTACCCAAATTCCTAGACATTTTTAGACATTCCTAGATGTTTTTACTGGAAAAGCTGGTTTACAAATTACTATTATAAATTAAATCACTTCAAAAAAACACTTTTCATTTCAAAAGTTTTGAAAGCTTTCTTCAACGCACCCTCTCAATAAAATACCGATATATCCTCATGATCAGTTGCAGTATTCAGAGTAAATCATTTGGTACACCATATCAACTGGGTGTTGTACTTTTATACATTTTTAGCCTGTTTTCTGCTTTTGTAGTAGAATGAAACTGGGTTTGCATGCTCTTTGGTTGGTTTGGGTTTTTATTTTAAATAAAATCTTTTTGACTCCTGCCATTCCAGTGTGCCAACTTTTAACCCAGGAGGATGGTGAAACATCTGCAAAAACCCAAATATCATCCAGACTGATCCCCTCTGTATGAGACAAACAAACATTGTGTAATTACAAACCCTGTGTATATCTTGATTTCCATCCTCAGACTTTTCTCTTATTTGAACTGGAAATAACTATAAGAAAATTTCACCTATCTGTGCACAATCACAAGACTTGCCCTGGGACCGGAAGAAACAAAATTGCAATGCACAAGAAAGAGAAAGTGCTATAGGTGAGGACAGAGGGTGAAATGGTTTGCAGATACAAAGATTTTTCCAAGGTTCTTGTTGACATCCTGCAGTCAATGTCTCTTTCCTCCTCCCATGGGTCTCTTGCAGAGCACCACAAATTAAAATCATGCCCAGAAATCCTCTGTTACACACCCGCTTTTCATTCTGCTTCTTTCATCTAGTGTGCAGAACCCCAGGAATTCTGCCCATGTCAAAACACCACAGCTTCAAAACCAGCTACTTAGTTCTGCAACACATTTAAAGGCCCTCCTGCCCAACAGCTCTCCAGTCTCTCCTGTTTTAGATGAAAAGTACCAAACACAGCATGCATAATAGAAAAGCTGGGTCTTCACTCTGCACCTGATCCCCAAATGGGACCTTCCAGCCTGCTTCCTGGAAACACTTTCAGGAAGCAAGGGGTTGAAAGAAGTGGAGAAGCATTTGTACCAAAGCTCTTGGATAGAAACAAGTAGAGTACAGTAGAGTATGGTAGGGTAGAGTAGAGTAGAGTGGAGTAGAGCAATACTCTTCAGTCTCCATTTTATTACTTTTTCTTGGAGATATCCACACAAAGTCCTACCTGTGCCTCTGTCCTATTGCGTTATTCCATGCAAGAGAAAGAAAACTGGGAGAAAGATATCATTTACCTTAACAAAAAAAAAAAAAAAAAAAAAAAAAAAAAGTTTACTTTCTGAGCTACTCCAGAGAATCTGGATATTGATTAGCTGGGAATAAGCAGCTAGAGAGCTTAGAGGTCTGCTAATGTAATGTCAATACTGCAAAAAACTCAGAATATCCATTCAAGGGTTCCTGTGGGATTATTCTACTTCCTTTTGAAACCTCGTTATATCTTGGTCATCTAGATTACTAGATTACTATTATTTTTTAACTCCTGCATTAACTTTTCTAAAGGAGAAAATTATTCAGTAAAATCCACCAGAAACAGCGAAGAGATTCTCTAATTCCTGATGGAGGGCTGGGATGTTTTCCCTGTTTCGAGTCAACCCCTTAACACTGTTGTGATCAAACTGTTTGCTTTCACCTCTGCCTCCACTTCTATGAAACTCTATCTTCTCTACCCTTGCACTAGCAAGACAGGCTGTGGTAAGGTATGGGGCACATCTTCCTTTTTATTGTTACCACTGCTGGCCTCTATGAGCTGAAAGGGAAGGGTAGGACCTTTCACCTCTACATCACATCTAGCATCCTTTTGCCCCCTGTAATAGTGAGAGAGCAGCAGTTTCTCGACTGATGGTGACAGACAGCAACACCTAGTGGCTCAAGCACTGTTTCAAAGCTTTTGGTCTGAAATCTTTAGACACTGAGAATTTGACTGCACATTGCAATGAAGTATAATTTCTCCAAGTATCACTACATTTGTGAAAGTATGCCATTTGGCAACCTCACTGAAAAGAGAAGTTTTATAGGTGGGTGAGCAGTTTGAATAGATGATCTCCTCTGTTCAGACCTGATGGCTTCCATGTAAAGACTCAAGATCAAGTCAATAGTGAGCATCTGAACACTGAGACATGTGAAGAACAAAAGAAGAAAGCAGCTGAAAAATATGGCAGTAAAGCAGAGCATGTGAAAGCAGTGATTGTAGAACCAGACTGATGAATAGCTTCCTCCAGTGCTGCCTGCCTATCACTTGCAGGCTCTTTTGGGAACTGAGCTGCTACACAGAGGTAATTGGTTGTGTATGCATCTGATGAGCACTTTTGTTTGGTGTGCAAACTCAGCAGATGATCCTACAAACCAGCTACTTGCCTGGCAGAAAAATAAATGCCAAAACTAAATGCTGATTTCCACATAGGCCACATAGACAATTTTGCCATGTACTATGCAAAGGAGTCTGAATATCACCACACTCATACCTTATATCAAAGTGGACTTTCTGTTCCTGTCTTTAAAGGGCTGCTAAATGAAACAGCTGCAGATACTTACAGAGGCTTTCCCCACTTCTCTAGTCCATTTCCATAGACCTAAGAAATTATCTGAGACATGTTCTATGTTAATTCTGCATGTAAGTTTCTTCTGGGGAAACCTGCAGAAACGGAGGGCCATCTTTCTTCCTTTCTTCCTTGTGTTCTTCTGCTAACACCGGCAACATATATGCTTTGCAGCAGTTTCTAGAGAACATTACTGATTTGGAGGGAGCAGGTTCTGCCTACTATTTCAGCTTTCCTCTGTTCAAGGGGTAGCAAGATTAAGAATGTGAAAAAAAACAACAGCTTGGGAGGTTCTGGTGCCTGCCACCACCAGGTTGAAAGTAGAGGTCTTCTTGCCAACTGAATGACTTGAATACTGGCACTGGATGTTTACTCTAAACAAGGATTAGTGTGGTTTGGCAGACAATCTCCTGATAAGACTATTTACCTGCAGTCCACCCTATGATCTAATTTCTGGCTTTACCTTATTAGGTCTGCACACATATTTAAAACATTTATGTACGTTTTCTATGAATAGCTGTTTCTTGTCAGCAATTAGTCTTAATCCCCAATCATTACTTACTTGACTAGGTTTACATATCTGGATCTCTGGCTCCCTTGGGTTTAATCTACATTTTTCTCCCTAGTAGAGAGCAGTTTGGCCCTCTGAGCCAGAAGGAGGAAGCATTTGCTACTGCTGCCTTGCCTTACATAAGTATGTGGGTTTAAGTACAATTATTTTACATGGGATTTCTCACCTGGCAGTGAATTACTGTGGGAACATGGTCTGTGCAATTACCAGTGCGATACAGGACTTCATCTAAACACGCCTCTTCAAGCAGATTTGAGTCTCCTTTTATTCTTTTGGTAAGTTCCTTGATGTTTGGGTTGTGGGGGTTTTTTAATTTGGTAAGTTCCTTGATGTTTGGGTTGTGGGGTTTTTTTAATTTGAACAAAATATTTGCCATGCCAAAATACTCTGAGGTGCCTGACCCTGACCCGGTACTGCCCTCCTTCAAAATCCCCTTTTTCTAGTTGCCAGGATGCACCAGGACAGGGATCAAGCCTCCTTTCCATCGCTTCCCAGAACAGAGCATCTCAAAATGACCAGAAACTGTGCAAAGAGGAGATTAGATCAATTTAGACTAATTCTACATTGGAGATGTAGCCACAAATTATAGACAAAGTTTGAACTGGTCACAGAAATCACCTGCCTGTGGAGGGAATTGTGCGTAGATTTTGCAGCATTTTCCAGTGCAAATTAAAAAGGGAATGCAGCAGGCTGGTTTTGTGCAGAAGTCATCCCTGACAAAGTGCAGCAGTTCATGAATGCTGGATTAACAGATACAAACCTGTATTGCATCAAGTTATCAGATTTGTCTCTCAGTGCTCTGCTCTTTGCCTTAGTTGCAGCATCTGTAAATTACCTGGGAGCTTTTGAAGGCATTAGTGCCTTTTTCTGTTGTGTCTGTAACAACATTAGGGCTGAAATGACTTTCTTATGGGTTTAAAGATGATATTGTAGTGCCTGCTTCAAATCTGGCTGAACTTAACAGGAACTGGCTTAAGTGAATTTCAGTCAAGGTCTGAGGACTTAAAAAAGTTGCTTACTATTACCTGCATTTATTACATTATTATGTGGTTGTCTGAGCTATAGCAGGTGAGGTCCCCTAGCTAAGGCAGCTTTCTGAAGTAGCAGCTACTAACACCACTGCTCCACAGGCAGGGAAGCAGTGCACCGAAACCACCACTGCAGTAACAGCCAAAGTTTTGACACTACCATCCAGCTCAGCTCCTCCAGCAGAAGATGTGACCTCTACAACCACAGCACATCACTAGCCAGCAGCAAAGACCTTGCCCATCACAGAAAGTCGTTGAGCAGCCAGGTGGCATTAGCCTGTCTCCAGCTCTGGGCTGCCCCAGGAAGCTTCTCCTTCCAGAGAAACCTCTTTCAGAGGGCAGCTCCAGCTGGGGGTTTTATCCCTGCACATCTGCAGCCTCATTGCTGGTGCCGCAATGGGTGTCTCAAAGAGCATTCCCCACACCCTCAGCCACCTCCTCAGCCAACAGGATTGAGATGAATACTTTCTAGGAGCAGGAGTGTTATGGTCTGGTTCCTTTCAAGAAGTTACAGCTTTGCTAGAGAATCCCAACAGAGAATCAGTTCTCTCCTGGGCTGATTGCCAGACCTACATATATCACTGACAGTGTGTCTGCCCTCCAGAAACTCACTATCAAGAATTTATACCAGGGCTACTTAATATGTTTTTACTACTTTCTGCTGTATAATTTTATGATTCGGAAGGGTGCATGGTGTTTCCTGCCTTGCCAGGCTAGTCTTTCACATCATACCACCTTCACAGGAGGAAACTACAGCCTCTACCTGGGACTCAGGTAGAATAACAAGAAAGCAAATCATTTGGGGAAATACAGCAAGATCTGGAAAGTATCTGCACTCTGAGTAGGGTATATTAGCCAAAAAAGTTGCAGTTACTAGAGCCAAAGCTCATAAGATTTTATGGTAGCTCTCTGACAAAAATCTATGCCTTCTGGAGCTTGTCTATTTTGGAAGACAAGAAGGAGCGTGTAGGAACTGTGACAACTGCTTCTGTTTAGCTTAGAGCTCATGTTGGTTTACATTCATCTGTCAGTCTGAGAAGCACCTTATTATGCGAGATCCTGCCTGCAAATGCCTAACTTAGAAACTCCACACGTAAGCTTCCTGACATTGTATTTGTTATGTTTTTCATCCAGCCCTTTTCCCAAGCCCAGAGGTTGCTGGCAACACCTTTACTTCAAAACACCCTAATGCCTACACCTCTCTCCAGTTCTTGAGTTTCTGATGTGCTGCAGTGCATTTTGTGCTGTTATTTTTGGAAATGTGGGGTAAAGGAAAAATGCTTCGCACATTAGAGCTACAGTTGACCCCTTTAGAATGACTATTTACCATATTCTCCTTCAAAGAGGTACTTTCCTTATGTAAGCATGCTCAGGAGGAGGGAGGAAGCAGCAGATCCAACCATGAAACCTTATGTTCAGTACGATAGAATTCTTCCTGCCAGAGTTGAAACAATTCCTGTATCCCTGCCAAAGCAACTGCCTGATATGTGCTCCCTAATAGCTCATAATGAACCACAAACAAGCTTTTCAAGTAAGGATAAGGACACACATACGTACAATGTTCATGGGCTGAACATCCAGAGAATTGAGCAAAGAGCCAAATAGATCAGCTAAAGGGGAATGCCGCATGCTCTTCAGTGCTTTGCTAATTAAAACAATGGGTCTCTGAATTACAATATTTCCACTTTCAGGGATATTTAAACACTCAGATTCTTCCAGAGAGGCATTCCTCCAATCAGTGTGCTGGAAGGAAAATAAAGTCCCGATCCTGAAAATAGATGCACATGGGTGTTTCTCTCTCTTCTTGGATTCGGTGAATATTCGTGAAGGGAAAGGACTCAGCCAGATCATTTGTTTGGGATCATGTCCTCTAGTAATGGCAGACTGTAGATATTGTGATACAGAACATTTGACTTATAGCTGCTTAATACACTTGATGCTCATAACCTATTTCAAACCTGATGAAATCTGGGTACACCTCTGCATTTATTTGGGTGGCCTTCAGTTTCTGCCCTCCTTTTTTTTCCTTTGCTCTCTTCTTAAATAGCTGGTGGTTTGTTTTTTTTTTTAAAGACCATTTATTTCTGTAATAAACCAGATTTTACAAGGAAATTAATGTATACCCAAAGCACTTGCCTAATGTTTTCCATCCACGTATCTCAATCATATGAAGAGTTGAATACACATGGGTTTAAAATCCACTTCTGACCCCTGGAATAATAGAAGCACACAATGTTAAGATGACTGATCTTGGGTCAGAGAGAGGCAATGTCTTAGAAAGAAATTCAAGTCTCCCTAATTTCCCAGGTCTTATCCACAAAAGGCTGTTTCCTTTTACATGAAAGGACTGGGAAAAAAAAGTTCCATTCATTTATGGGAAGGAAAACCCCAAGTATCCCTGAGGATGACAATAAATTGTTAGTCCAGACTTCACAGAAGGTTTTTATGCTGTATGATTTGCAACATCCGCCAAAATCCAACAATTACAGCATTAAATAATAGAAAGAAATTAAAAGCTATAAGCAATGGTAAAGGGGGAAAGCAGGCTTTTAATAAAATGTGAGAAGGAATTAGGAGTCAGCAAGACAGGAAGCTGAAGGCAAAAGTATTGCAAGGGACTGGAAGCGTGAAGTCTCTTCACCAAGATTGTGAGTTTATATCAATCTGTTTATAGTTACCCAAGTTACCCAACTGTTTAAGTTACACGAGTTGGAAGTTATACACTGCATACATGTACATACAGCAACATGTTAAAATACAGCTTTATGTTGAGCCTGAGATAACTCCCTATTGCTTTAATTCCTGCAAATAGTTCCAGCACAGTTGTTAGTACCCTAAAGTGACTAAAAAGAGAAAGGTCTCTGGGACTCAGGGCAGCTTTTAACTTGGTCAAAAGAGAGACAGCTGGAACATATTTTTAAACAATTTTTTTCCCTGGCTACTATTTCCAAGGGTATTCTCAATAAAAGTCTTTTGTTTCTCCTCTTATTTTAGCAACTTCTAAACTCTTCAGAAGTAACAAAGTGATAAGGGAGAATAGAGACTGCTGGAAGAAGAAAAAAGGAAACCTGTGGTGGTTGAGGCACAACCTGAGACCCAGAGTAGTCCCCCCTTCCTGAAGCCAAGAGCCCTGTTTGTCCTATTCTCACTTTTCTTCATGCACTGAATGCCAGCAGCAGGTCAGGTTCTCTATATGCTCCCATAGCATAAAATGCAAGTGTTAATTAGCCGTATAGCCACCAATGTTGTATACATATATTTGTGCAGCTGTTTAGAGTACATGCTAGTATACATCATCTGAAGAAGTGTGTGAATGGAGAACTAAGTTATGTCAGGCATACGACTCAACCAAGAAACCTGTATGAGAAGAAATTGGTACGTGGAGTTAAAAACAGAGGACACAAACTTCTCAGTGAAACAATGAAAACCATCCTCTTAGGTAAGGCGTTGAACTCAAGAGATTTAGGCTCAATTTTCCAGCAGTTCAGCTTGATTCTGAGATGGTCATATAGATAAATCAAAGCACAGGTGCAGACAAATTAAAGCCCATGCAAATTATCTCCCGTCTTCCTGTACAAAATATCTTCATCCAATGTTTCTCAGAAACCAGTAGCTGCTTCAGGCAGCCACTGAAACTCCAGATGAGCGCCTCTCTCTGATCAGTTTCCTGGTGATGAGAGACCTGTAAATTGACAGAAGGGCATTGGAGTTTTCCCCAGGAGCCACAAGTTTCTTTATTACTAATACTAGGTAGTATTTAATTCACTTTGGTATTAGGAATTACGCTGAGGCTTGAACTGCTTGCCTCCGCGTTTATGGAAGGTATACCATTGCCTCCACTGGATGTACAGCTGGGCCCAGTGCACAAATAGCCAAGGCATATCTTTTCCTACTGACACTATTATACGTCCCTTATACTTAAGCTGCTTTCACGACAAAATTCAGAATGTAGTTGTGTAGAGTATCATTTGGGCACATCTCTCTGAAGGCACATGGAAAAAAAGCATTAATGAAATCATATCCTGGCATCACTGACCACTTTTCCTCTTAAGAAAATAAACTAATAACATTTTCAGTATGTCTGCAACCACTTTTGACCCCACTAGTCCCAGAGGGAAAAGAGCTGTGGAAAACTATGCCATTTCAAGGAAGGGCTGTTTCTGAGCTGTACCAGTACATTTAGAGAAAAGGTTACCAGGCCAGAACATGCAGCTGCATTTTGTCTAGAAGGGAGGTTTCCTTGCTCCTTGCTAATGCATGCAGGCAATTATAATTAATCAAAATGGCTTGGGAAGTCAAGACTAATCTAAGATCATTGTTGGATGTTTTTGTGGTATGTTGCACTTCAATTGAGCTGTAGATGTTTACTTGTTCCAGTCCTTCATCTAGGACTTCACTTAAAACATTGCACATGTTAGAAAAGCACAATGAGAATAGCTCTCCCATATAAAGATGTTCTGCATACAAAAAGGTTGGCAGCCTAAAAGGTCAAGTTAAGTGAAATATAATCCTTTATTTTTCTATCCAGAAGTCACATATTTGGGTTCATATGCCCTAGAATGTTGGCCAAATATCCTTTATTGTCCTGTTTCACTTAAACATTTAAATATGTCTATAGTTATGAGACCTTATATGGATGACAAGCTGAGGGAGGGCAAGAGACTATGTTTGGGATGGATTTTATTAATATGCCAACTTTTGAATTAAATACTTTTTTGCTTCAAAAAAGGGACAATAATTTAGCAGTTCTACTGAGAGGGATTATCTAATAGACTGTAGAATAATAAACTAATCCTGCTCAGATTTAAAATTTGCTGTTTCTGCAAAATGATGCAGAGACCCAAAGAGGTCCGAAGCAACTGGAATGTGTAACTCACATTGTCTTCCACTTGGTTCCAACACATGCAATAATTTAACTTCCTTCTAAGTTGTGTTGATTTTTGTACAGTTGGGTTTTATGTGGAAGCCACAAAGAATTCAGAAAAGGCTGAGTTAGGCTGTTAATTCATCAGTAGAAGGAAAATAAAATATAACATTTGCACAAGGAAAATACGTCGATAGCATAGCTGTAGAAATTTTCTTATGCTCTAAAATGAAGATTCAGAGTCACACATTTACTTGCACTTGAATACAACACAGAGACTTAAGAAGTTATTTTTT
>JANRGW010017000.1:0-17559 GCA_024733675.1 Psilopsiagon aymara | reverse complement strand
TTTCAGAAGCTCAGTGAATCTACAGTCCTACAAATGAAGACTTAGAATTACTTATGCTTGCTCTAACAGCAACACTCTCCAATACACCAGCCACATTGTAAACATAATTCAAACCTTTTCTGACACCCTGCTCCAAAAGCCAGGTGTGAGCTCCACATTCAGTTCTCCACAGTGTGTGGATGAGTGCCTGGAGATGGAGAAATACCAGGATCTAATCCCTGTGGACCTCTTTGTCGCATTGTATTGTGGCACTGTGAGTCTGCAATGTCATCATGATACTGAGATTCCAGAGTCTTCCCCATGACAGCTCACGGTGTTCTTCAGCCATTACGTATCTTAAGAGATCAAGTAGTCCCAGGGACTTGACCTGCATGCCACAGGGTATATTTACTAGACACAGCTCCAGGACATCTGGAAAGATAGGCAGAATCTGTTGGGAGAGTCCCCCACCAAGCATTCAAATAAACTGAGGTAATGAAAAAAGTCTCTTTGTCCTGGCTTGGATAAGTAGCTGGCTCTGAAAAACGGGGGGGGGGGAGCAAGGATAAAATATGGTGTTTCATGATGGATGGATGTTTGGATGTTACGAGGACAGTCCCACAAGATAAAAATTGGAATATGTGCATTTCAAAATTGTCGAAGGTCATCTGGACAAAAATATTGAAAAGGCACAGAATTATTTGGGAAAGTGAAATGTGCAATTGACTGCAAACAGCAGTGGAAAGATCTCATAGTACTGAGTGTTAAGGAGATGAAATCACAGATGAAATTCAGTGAAAATCACAAATGAAATGTCAATAAAAGCAAGTAAGGCACAAGAAGGATAATAAACCAACTATATGACTATTTTCACAGTGATGAACTCTAAATTAGCTATTAGGTAGCAGAATTAGCTGTTACAAATCTAGCAAGAGATTTGGGAGTCATTATGTATAATGCTTTGAAAAGTAAGCTCCATAGCGGAGAAGTGGCAAATAGTGCATTGGGAATTACTAGGGAAGGAGCTGAAAATAAAGCAGATACATAGCATGTAACATTATACAGCTCCATGGTGTCTCCGCATCTTGAGCACTACTGGTAATTTTAGTTAACATCTTTAGGGAAGTATATGATAACACTGCGAAAGATATTGAGAAGGGTCACAGGGAAATGAGTGAGAGTTAATAGATCAGGACATTTCTACATGGGAAAGGAGATGATGGAACAGGTATATGACAAAGCAAACAGTAGGAATTGCCTCTCTTATGGGAGCAGGAGAGGGGAATGATAAATATCTCCCAGGAGCCTACAGAAACTCTAGGCAACCTTTGTCTCTCTTCAGCTCTCTTGTCCAGTAATTTGTTTTTTCCTTTATGATAGCTTCTAGAGACATAGCATTTGCCTTGTAGCAAAGGTGGAGACAAGAAGCAAGTAGAACCAAAGGATCCAGCTCAGACTGGGATCCACTTAGTAAGCATAGAGCTGAACACCATAGAGCCGATAGGGCAGCTGCAGTGCTGGGTTACCAAGAGCCAGGATCCTAAGGGTGGTGTGGAATTGAAGTTATCCTTCACCTTGCAGTGCAAAGAGCAAGCAGGAAAGAGAGATCCTGGTCTCGAGAGGACTTCAGATGTTTTTGAAGGAAGGTCCTTTGAAGTTCTGGAGTTATTTCATAAAGCCGATATAAGCCCAGGACTGGCTTTGTTGGACACTGTCATGCAAGGACTCAATGAGGGGACAAAAATTACATTTCAAAGAGGAAGAGGGGAGCTGGTGGATGGGCTTTATTTGGGAAAGGTCAAAGAATGAAGTTGTCTGGGCATATATAAAGGGAAAAAGTAAGGACAAAGAAGAAAAGAGGAAGAAATTGTTGAATCTGAATACTCAGTTTAATTATGATGTAGAAAGTCATGAATGGTACAGAGATGGCAAACAGAATGATTACTTAATATTTCATATAAAACACCCTGAGTAATAATCAGATGGCAGATGAGTGAGGTACAGTGATACTAATTGAAATGGTGAATTAACAACGTAATCTTTTTGAGGTCAGTCACTCACTAAGGACCACCTTGGAGCCTAGTAAGTTCACCACTGAGCATCAGCTTCCCATGTGGAAAAGCACTGAGCATGAAATTCTGATTTGTAAATCACAAAGCTGAAAAGAAGCAATGTCTCTACACTATAAATTAGTCCTTTCTGGTTTCTTCTACACAAAGCTGTAGGAACACCTAATGTAGCTCTTAAAGTATGTTTAATGGAAGAAGTACCGCTTTACATGGAAACTCTCCATATCAACCTTTGAACTGGGTTTCCTACAGTAAAGTGTATGCTAATTCTGTTGCTGACATCAAGAACAGCAACATTAGGCAGTTATATGGCAGACTAGGAAGCATTTAATCTGAACTTGAGCATGATTTGGTTGAAGGTCAAAGGCAAAATTCCTTTTAGGATCAATGGGTCTCTCACTGGGCTATTTTCATTAAAACAGGATTAGGACAGGTTCGGTTTCTCTGTCTTGCAAGGAACTTCAAAAATAAACCAAACACTATAATGTCTGCCTGGGCATCAGCATGTAAATTAATTCAGGGCACCTATTCTTACAAGAGCCTGATAACTGTGTCAAATTAGTGAAAAAGATGATGCTAAACTAACCAACTTAAAACTAGTTCAGCTTCTCTATCTGGACAAACCCAGGCTTAGTCAGGTGTGTTGCACACTTGGGTTTATGCAGTCTTTCTTTTTCTCTTGGTCTTTAATCTGTCGAGCCATTAGGAAGCACAGGCTAAGAAAACATTAGACAAAAGCTCTTATAGGCTTGTATATGTTTGTCTGAGTGACAGTAGCAGTCAGAATCATCTCCTTGGGAATATATGCCAAATTCTGAAAAAAAAAATGCCTTTGCATACAAAATAATGAAACGACTACTTTTTCAGTAGCTGAAATCACTGTTGTGACTCAATTAGACCACTCAGATAAGGGGAGGGAGAGATTAATTTTCTTCCTTGGTGGTGTAGTACTCATGTATTTACAAGGGAAGTCATTTTGAAAGAGCATGTGTTATCTATACACTGCAATTTCCAGGGGAGATAAACTTGATTTATTTCTGCAATGTAGCTGTGACTTGTTTCCCCTTGAAATTCTTTGAAATAAACCGGTAAGCTACTATTGCATAAGAGTGAAACAGAATATATAGTTAATATCAAGATATATTCTTGCTGTATCAACATAGCTTCCATGTTTAATTCACAGTTAATATGCCTGTGTATTCACTATTTCTTGATCAGAATTTGCCTGAGTTACACAAAGCTTCTTTTCTCTCTCTGTTTCTCCCTCCCTTTTCTCATAGGAGTGTGGTTATAAAGTAGGAACTATATTACAATAAAAGAGCCTCAGACTGAGGTTCTGCTCCAAAGATCAATTGCAGCAATACTCCAGGAGAGCAAGCTGCCAACAGCTGAGTAGGAAGACTTGATAATAGGCTGTATTACTCAAAACATGACAGGAGAGAGGAAGAGCCAAAGCACAGATCCTCTGCTGTTGGAGGGTGCAGCTCAGCAAACCACCAGTGAATGGAAAGCTGCTCTGCTTAGCACGTGCCAGGCAGCAGTAGGAAAGCTGCTGGAAATGCAAACACTGCTTGCTTTTTTCCTAGCAGAAAGATTCTTCACGAAGGGATAAGGTCTGCACCTGCTTTAACATAGATTGTTAAAAATGTAAATGATTCAAATGAATTCTCTTGAGTTAGATAATTCAGAGACCATGGAGAAAAATCTGCATTTTTCAACTGCAGTACCTCCTCATGAACGGTTGGCAAAGCACGTTTTCACAGCCTCCACCAATACTCTGAATCTCATTTAAACAAATATTTCTCCCACCTGCAAAAAAGCCACAAATTAATGTTGTGAATATGCACTATTTATGAAGCTCTTTCTTCCCATAAAAAGCAGATGGATCATATGAAGTTACTGCAGTTTTGCTCCTAAAAGCAATGTGAGCCATTAAGGATGTTAGGATAGTTAGAAGGGAGTACCTGGCTCTGAAACATGCTCAGGAGACATGCATTTAATTGCTATCCATCCTAGATTTTGTTAAAATTTCCTTGCTATCACCACTTCTCAGTTCTTCACAATAAAGTAAAATAAACACTTTCCTACCTTCTGGGATGTTGGCAAGGATAAAGATATTTAACATGTTCCGGTGCTATGGTGTGGAGAGGGAATTTACAAAAGTGTCTATGGTGGAGTTTATTCTTCATTGCAACATAAACAACTCTTGGCTCACACAAGCAATTCCACGGAGGAGCACTGATTCGTATTTGGCAGACAAGAGCAGACTGATCAGGCCGAACAACCTCTAGAATAAGATCTGTAATATGTTGCAAAATATTACTTAATGCAATGCCTTCTTCAAACTCCAAGTGTAATCCCAACAAAAGTATAGTGCTGACAGATTTGTCTCAAAGATGCCTATGCAATGCATTAGATACTGCACTGGAATAAACCATTATAGCCTTGGTGAAAGTATATTGAATGGCAATACTGAAAGATCTGGTCTAACGTTTAATTGAATGAATGCATGCTTCGTGTCTAAACAGTTAATAGAAAGGTGCTGTCTTTGGCTTCATAAAATTACAGGAGAAGTTTATACCAGGGCAGAATCTAAGGATAAACTCTGGACAGTTTGAAATCCTTGAAATAATATATATTTCCCTAGTTTTGGTATAGCTAAGTTAAGATAATTAGCTTTAATATATTTTAGCCAGAATATTAGAAGAGAGAAAAAAGGAAAATCAATCAAAAACCTGTTTTTTTCTTAAATTGTTATTGTGCTTTAGATCAGTGACTTCTGCAGTCTAATCAATCCAAAGGAGGAACAAAGACATAAACATCTATGTCTTTGTAAATCACTTTCTCTGATTGATTTGTGTTTTCTTTCTTGGCTGAACAGTGACAAAATACCCAAAACAATATCTATCAATTTCTAACAATTTCTATTTACAGAAATGCTTCTGGAGAAGGGTGACCAGGTAAAGAATCTTCCCTTCATGACTAACCCATTGTTCAGTGGCTCTGATGTCCAAGTCCCCTTGGGCATGGTTTGCAGCTCTAGCTGGAGAGAAGCAGTGCTGCAAGCTGATTCTACTGATAGTATTTCTCAGTTTCATTGGAAAATTCCTGCTAGAACAAGTAGTCTTCCTGGTGTGCATTTCTGTGGTATGACAGTTTTCTTGAGCTGTGTGAGGTATTTATTACGGTACTGTGTGCCCCAAAGTTCAGAGGCAAACACATAGATCAAACTTGTGGCTGGTTTTGCTTCTCTTTCACAACCACTGACAAGACAATAGAGGTGTAAGGGCTAAGGATGTCACGATGGTCTACACCACCCACTGTCTGCCAAAATAAACCTTCCAAGCAAATGGACAACAGGGAAGCAAGTGAAGAAGTGCATCATGGACCACAGCTTTGTCTCAGAGGCATAACATTTTCTCAGCTAATTACACATCATTCTGCAGACCCATACACATCAAATATATGGGATTAAAATCTCAGTTAGCAAATGGTTTATTCACTTCTCCATATGAGTAAACTTTTTCTCTTCTTTTGTCTCAAAGAAAGGGAACTACTGTTTTTCCTTGTAAGGAGAACTAACTTCCATCATCAAAAAAGTGTCAAGAATTTCATTCTCTGAAAGGAGCATATTTTCTCTGAAGAATTAAACTGGGATCCTTACCCATCCAAACAAGGGGGTCCCGTAGAAGTACCTGATCCCAGTAAGGCTGCACACATGAGTAGAATTTACAGTTGCAGGTCTTTCTGATATGCTGTGTCTTCCAAAAAGCTGCACTAGATGGATAGGTTTTGTCCCCTAGATGAAACACTGAGCATTATACTTGCTCTCTTGAGGCAGCTGATTGTCAGACAATCTTCTTTGCCAGAGGCCTGGACTTCTGAAGTGGATGGTGCTGGTGGTGGTTGCTTTGGAGTTGTAAGGTACCCTCCACAAAACAGGTGTGAAGGCATTCCTTTTTGATACCAAATCTAAGTTATCACCATTGTTCTGCAATGCTTTATTAAGTACTTACAGCACCCTAGCAGGCTGCCAGTGCATCCGTTGCTGTGTCAGTGACACTCTCAGGAGACATTACTCAGCTGCTAAAGCCTTTGTGTAGCAAATTCTTGAAAACAGTAATCCCAGGATTTTGTTGACCTGACTAAATTTACAGCTTGCAGGAGTTCAGAAATCCCCCATGAGCATTTGAAGTGTCAGCCAGCGGCATTACCTGAATTACAAATAAACACAAGCTTTAGAGCGGATTATGCACTATTATATATTTTGTAGACTATTAAAAATCAACTGTAAATAGAAGGACAATCAGACTTTGTTTGTTAAACAGAAAAGATCACTCATAATTAGCAAAAAATTTCTCAAAGTTATCATATTACCATATCTTGTATCTTTCAATACAAATGCTACGCCAACTGAGAAAGGGAAAATTTCACTTGACAGAAGGATTATTTACCAAAACGTATACCCATATATTGACTACAAAAATTCTGAATGCTTCCTGATTTCCATCTGCTTATTTTGCAAGCGGAAGGGGAAAGAAAACACAATAACACTGATGACAACAAACAGAAGAAGAATGTTTTTAGGTTTTCGTTAAAGTGATTAATAAATATATAACCCAGGAAAATATACACCAAGAATGGTTAGTCATACCATAGAACAAGAAAGCTTTTTTTTAGTGCCATGGGAAATATGAAAACGAGTTAATGAGACTACAGGTCATGGAGAGTTCAGCTGACATAAAGAGCAGACTGGTAGAAGTTTGCCTGAGTTTAAAGCAGCAATAGCAAACTTCAATAATAGTAAAGTGCTTAATACAAATACTGCCTTAACTAGATCTATAGTTACAGGCCTGAGCTATTGATCCATAGTATTATATTGATGCATTATAGCTGCAGGGGACAGGAACACCTTATTCCAGGAAACAGCCAGCATACTGCCATGTTGATTTAGCTTCTTCCTAACTGCTCTGCTTTCTATACATGTAGCTCAAAATGCAGAGAGTACATATATCCTCCATCTATTTCTTCTCTAAACTATCATACCATGGCTGCTAGACTCACAGAGTGAGTTTGCAGTGTCAGCAACCACTCATGGTTATACACCCTTGATGATAGTTTTTGGACTGTGCCTTCCCTGTTCTGTTTTTCAACCACTCTACTACTAGCAAAAATAATGGCACAAGACAGATTGATTAGGAGCTTTAAAGGAAAAAAACTTCTATGGCAGCAAAAGGTATAGGAAAGCATTGGGGTAATTTCTGAGTCTCAAAGCTTCACAAGTTCTCTCACTTTGAGCTAATGTGACACATTACGAGACCTGACTATTCCACAAAAATATTTCCCCTCTTTCTTCCAATCTGTTTTAAAGGATTTTAAATAAATTCACAACCACCCACCCTGCTTCTCTAGGTTACAGCAGAGTACTGTTCACATTGTGTTGATGCAGAAATGCTGCAAATGGAGTGTTTAAGGCAGAGATGCTCAAAAACCCTGGCTTTCTGCAGCACCCACACACATGCGGCTCTTAGATCAGAGGCATCGTCGTCCTCAGGCACCCTCCTTGGTGGTTCAGCTGCCTCTCCCATCATTGTGTGAGCTGCCCATGGAATTTGCAGCAAATTCCTTGGACATGTCATCTCTTGAGTCCCCTTTCATCTGTTTGGGTTTGGAGACAGGTATTAAATCAGTATTATCACCCACCATACCACAGATGCTGGTGGGGAAAAGAAAAGATTATCTCCCCTTTGTCCAGACTAAAATTTCTGTGTTAAGACAGAACCTGTGTTGCTTCCTCACATTCAGTCATGTCCTTTTGTCACAAATTCCTTGTGCTCCATCTACTGATTGGATGCCTCCAGAGACCAGGGTAAACCTTTCTTGCCACAGTGACCAGGAAGAGATTATATGCTAGCTGCACACTGTAACCAAAATAAATATGCAATTTTGAGTATGGTTGAGCTGGATTTCACTCCCTCTTCCAGAACAGAGAGGTCTTTCTCCCATTATCCCCAAACCCTAAGAAACAGAGGACATTCCTGAGCATCCTGCACAGACACAATTTTAACCTTGAAAGCGTTTGCTTCTCTGCGTTGTGTAGCTTAAAATAAAAATAAACATGATGAAATCTTTAGTATAAAGATGATAGAGTTTTCAACTTAGCCTTGTTATTTGTTTCTCATATTTTCTACTGCTCGAAACATTTAGTTTTATTTACAGTTAAAACACCTTTGAAAACATCTTCGCAATTATGGTTCCATACCCTAAGCAGTTCATTAAAACACCAGGTTTTAGTGCAATAAAATCTGTGACCAAGTAAACAAAAATCCCTATATGAACTGCAATATGTGCACTGTTGAACTTACTTACAGTATAAAAAGTAGGTATAACAGATAGGATTAAAGTCAAAAAAAAGGAACATGCATAGTTTTCAGTCATCATCAGAGCAGCACAACAAACATATCCCCACCTGTATACTCTAAGCAGTGGTAACATCATGGAAGCCTTCTTTCTAGGTGCACAGCACCTCCTCCAGCCTTCCTTCTTGGACACGCAGAAAGTCTCATTCCTAGATTTACCAAAGCTCTGCAAAGCAAATCAAGACATAGCAACTTCTTCTTACCACCCATCAGCTTTAATATTGGACTCCCTAATGTGTTCTTCAGCCCTCTGGGTACCAGCAGGTACGGCAAAATCTCCTTGCTTCCATCCAAACAGTCTGTGAGAGGTCTTTACCAAGTCAGTAAGATAGACCTCTCCAAACAGCTGAAGTAACAGCTATGCTGTGAGTGGTATGACAAGTCTCAAGGCAATGATGGCCATGTGTAGCCATGTGGTGGCTTCTCCATCACTGTGGCCCTGCACGTCAGCAACAGCATCCTGCCCCGAGAGAGGAGTATCTTGGATTGGCTTCGCTCTGAAGTGGGGGATCCCCCCCCCCCAAAAGAAAAAAAACTTCCCAGAGGAACATGTGCTTGATCTAAGGAATTGACAGAAGTGTCCTGAGCCATGAAGTCATAGCTTGAGGGTAGTTATGCTAATCCACACGTCTGTACTCGTCACCATGAGAACCGCAATGCTCAGCAACATCTCCACCATGTTACCACATGGAAAATGGCATTGGCTGTTCTCAACAAATAGATGTGTGGTGGGATGAAACTGGGGGAATGCTTGGAGATATATAGCCCAGTTACCAAGCTTATGTTTATCTTCCTGCACGCCATCATGGAACAGCACAACAATGCGCAGTGCTGCACCTGACCATATTTCCTTAGCACCTATGTTGAAACTCAGCAGTGTGTCATGGCACAACTTGGTCAGCAGTTGATGATACTTGTGTGCACACTACTCATGCAATAGCGGCTGCAGATCAATTAATGCAGGATATGCAGAAACCACAATAAATGCTAGGCGTGAACATGCCTAAGGTTGCACTGGTTGAGCCCTTTGCCTGGACCAGATCCTTGGGTAGGTGTAGAAGGATGACTGTCCACCCTTCCTCCCCTACAGCTACTCCTGAGGCAAGGAATGGCTTGGCACAGGGAAGCACGAAATCTTTTTGTCCAGAGAGGGATTTTGAGACCTGAAATTGCAGGGAATTAGAAACATGAATGTACACCTGAATCCAAATTTCCGGGGTGGGGGCTGAACAAAAACAGTGACGTATTGAATTAGAACCTCCTTTAAATAGTCCCAACAGTTATGGTTAAAATTCTGAGCAGCTCCAATGGTATTACTAAACTAATAAACTACTAATCTAATCCTGCAGGTTGAGGTGGCAGGGATCTAGCTTCCCTGACTTTCTGAGTGATGTTTCTGAGACCTGGCCTTTTGCCCTGCCCTGCTTTCTATCTTGTAAATGCTATTTTTCATTCCCACCCTCTTGTCTCCTCCTCATCCTTTTAACTTACCAACAGCATCTTTTATATATTTTAAATCTTTAAATATAAAAATTTTGAAAAAAGATTTCTGGGCTGTCAGCCTCTTATTGTGTCTGTCATCTCCTATTACTCTCTGTGACATGACAGACCCTCATATGAATATGATGCGTTATGACATGACACATGACACCAGTTACCCAACAGTGTACCTCATTAGAAGAAACTGAAAAGGCAAAAACCAGGGGTGAGCCCTTTCTATTAATCTCCTGTTCCTTTTACTACTGTCATTAGGATATCACGTTATTGTTTCAGACTTTTCCCCCATGATGTGTCTCTTAACAGCTTTTAAGTATAGATAAGAAAAGAAAAAAACAAACTTGAAAAGTTAAATTCCATCACACTCTCTTCTCTGCAAACACAGAAAGAAAATCTTTTGAGATAGCTGGTTCCTTCTCAATATCTGGAAGGAAAATAAGAATTTGTATAACCCTGACAGCACTTCCTGGATTTCGTTATTTCCTGACCACAGAATGGGTTGATTAGAGTTACTGTTGGCCAGGCAGAAAGGAATCATGAAAAATACTGGGTTCACTTTTAGCCAGTTGGGGGAAAAAAAAAAAGACAATTCTCAGAAAATAGTAACATGTTTTCTGTCAAAATCTGCCAGAGAGAAAAATGCAAATGCTAATGCAAGAAAGAAAGATTATTGTTGTTACTGCTTCGAGTTTCTCCCTTATGCCTGATAAACAGCATCTCTGATTTTTCCTTTCTAATTCTTACCTAACAAACATCAGCTCCTAATACAGCAAAATGAGCCTGTATCTTTGTCCTGCAAAATAATGTGGGAAGAAATTGAGGCCAGTTTCTCATCTGTTTCTATGGAGCTCATAAGTTCCAAGAACAGGAAGAAGATATTAATGTAGATATTTGTCAGCCACAGTAGATAAGCCTAAGTCTGATTTTCAGTTGTCCCAGCTGACATAGCCTCTTTTTGTTGACTGTGGGCATTCTCTGGGTTGCACTAACATCTCAGACCAGGCTAGCAAACTTCTACTCTGTGTGTGGTGACTACAGCTCATCAAACTCCAAGGCTGTCTTTCTATATTCTATGAAATTTTAGTAGCAGAGAGGGTGACTGAGAAATAGATGTTAATAAAACTGTATTAGGAGGCAAATCAATCAATACCAACAGCAGTTTCTAGTTCCTGCAGTTACTTCAAAGTCTGGGAATATAGCTGCAAACTGTTGCACGGTCAGTAATTCTCACTAGATAGAAGAGTGTATGCATACAGCTCAGTGACTGAAGATATTTCAGGATGATGTCATTTGGGTTCCTTGAAAACATTTGGTGTCATAAAGAGATCTTTGTGTCAAAAAGTATAAAATATTCCCCTGGAGTCCCCTGAATTGAGCCAGTTATGGCTGACAGTCACCACCTAACTGATGAAGGCAAATGTCCCCAAAACATACATTTGACTTACTTGGCAATGTCCACCTCATTGGACAATCTGTCAATTGGATAATCGTGGAAAAAGTGATACTAAGCTGTCTCGTTCAGCTAAAAGGACCCTCTATTTGCTATGCAGGTGTGGAATTATGCTGTTTTGTTGTTGCACCTGAAGATGAATAAACGTCCTTGCTCTTTTACATTGGCATTCCCTAACCTTTCACAAGATTTAAATTCATTTTATAAGAAAGGAAGAATGTTTTTAGGATTGGGTATACAGTTGGATCACATGGTCCTATTACTGAGCTTGCTATTTCTAGACAAACATACTCTACAAAGCAGAAAGATAATTTTCTGTTTGTTAGTAAATGCCAGATATTATGCTGCACCTTGGTGGAAGAAATCTGAGGTAATTACTGAGATTAGTGATAACCTCAAAACCTCAAAATCCTCAGTCAAAACCATTTCTGAATATTTGGTTGCATATTTCTGAATTCTGCCAGGAAAAAAAAAAAAAAAAAAAAAAAAAAGAAGCCCTGTAGAAAAGCTACTAAACTTCTTTTTCAGTCTTCTGGTCTTTTTCTTTTTGTTAGCTAGGTTTGCCACAGAACTTCAGACAGCTCTGACAGTCCATTATAAGGAATGAAAACTCTCTAATTGTGGGTTGGGTTTTTCCATCTTTTAGTGCCCCAACTAGGTAATAAGTTAGCTATATAACACGCTTTTTACTACAGAATGCATATTCTCCATTTATAATGGTTTTCTTTTGAATTTGCAGGTGTTAAAAGCTGTCTAACCACAGCAGATGCTTCACTAATGAGGTGCCAGTAAATTCTAGGTTATAGAAGGCCTCATCTGCAAAAACTTGTGTGCATGGGCAGCTGCCAACTGCTAAAGAATACTTCTGCAGCATCCATTTCCAACACCCCAGCCTTACTTCATGCAGGCAATCCATTCTGACAGAGGGAATGATCCTGGACAGCTACGCTATCTTACAGAGCCGCTATCTTACAGAGCCACTATCTCGTGTAACACGTAATATGGTTTTGGATTTGTGGCTTTGGGCTGTATAAAAAACTAAGTTGTTTGGCCTCTTTAAGTATCTAAACACACTGTGTACTTTCTTAAAATCTGTTCTGTTGCTACCTATCCTTACTGAAGACTTAGGCATCTGGAAGACAAAGTTTACCAAGAGGATTTCACTTAGCATAGTTCTCCATTAGTCTCAGGTGCCACATTAGACCTCCAATTCAGGTGTCCAGGGTCCCCACTAAAGGAACAGTTCCTTCTAAGCAGGAAAACTCAGCTAACTACCAACTGCCAAAGAGACAAAAGCAGGCCTTAAAAGTTCAAAGGTAAACCTGGCTAATTGTAGGTTAGAAAAAAAAACATTTCTTTTCATCAGGATTTATGGCCTGAAACCTTTTCTGAAAGCAGGATATGTTAGAAAAGGTTCTAGGGGGGAAAATAGTGATGATGTCAACGGACATAGTGTTAGATGGTAGGTTAGCACCTGAGCAGGTGGACACCTTAATATCAGCAGACTAGTTTACTGGAGCCATGGAGAAATTGACCCAAAAGGCAAATCTTTCTCAATAGGTTTCTGTTCAGTTTAGAGCCAAACAAAATTTGCAGGGTTTTGTAAGTCAAAAGAGGATGAAAACACACAATTTAATTCCCCCCCCTTTTTTTTTTCAAAACTGGAAAGACATAAGCATTTTAGGCAGCTAATCCCACACCCGCATCCAAGGCAGAGCTCATGTTTTATGATCAAAGCAAAAAGAAGTACCTACTATCCAGAAGTGGAACCAATTTCTAGCAAATCCAGTCCTTTCCTACTTTCTCTGCATTTGCTACCACCTACTATAGGCTGGTTTGGAGTGGTAAACATGCTGTTAGGCTGGTTTCTGCTGATTTAACCCTAAACTACCAGCTACCTCTCCAAGCAACACATGGGTTGGCTAACCCAGCACTAGGATGCTAATTCCATTTGCTAGAAAGCCACATAAAGATCAGTCATTGCAGCAGTGCCTGAGCATAACACTTTTGATCAGGTAAGTATTGTAACAAGAGCTTAATCCATGGCATACTGAAGTCACTGTAAATATTTCCACTAATAGAAATGGATTGAGCATACTGAAGTCACTGTAAATATTTCCACTAATAGAAATGGATTGAATCAGAACTTGCAAAATTTTAGGCATAATACTCTTCAAAAATAGTTCCTTTGTTAAATATAATTTTATACATATATATATTTAATTTTGAAAGATAAGTTATAGTATCATAGAATCTTTGATGGTGGAAAAGGCCTTTAATGACATCAAGATCAACTGTTAACCTAGCACTGCCAAGTCCACCACCAAACCATGTCTGTAAGTGCCACATTTACACATCTCTTAAATACCTCCAGGACTGGTGACTCAAACACTTCCCTGAGAAGTCTGTTCCAATGTTTGATAACCCTTTTGGGGAAGAATTTTTTGCTAATATCCAATCTAAACCTTCCCTGGTGCAACTTGGGCCTGTTTCCTCTTGTCCTTTCTCTTTGTTATTTGAGAGAAGAGACTGAAACCCACTTCATTGCAACCTCCTTTCAGGTAGCTGCAGAGAGTGATAATGTCATCTTTGAGCCTCCCTTTCTCCAGGCTAGACAATGCTAGCTCCCTCAGTTGCTCCTCATCAGACTTGTGCTCCAGATGCTTCACCACCTTTGTTGTCCTCCTCTGGACATGCTCCAGCACCTCAATGTCTTTCTTGTAGTGAGGGGTCCAGAAATGAATGCAGTATTCAAAGCACAGCTTCACTAGTGCCAAGTACAGGGAGATGAGCACAGCCATGGCTCTGCTGGCCACACTATTCTTGATATACACCAGGATGCCATGGGTCTTCTTGGTTGCCTGTAGCATTACATGGGGTTGTTGTGACCCAATGCAGGACCCAGACCTTAGCCTTGTTAAATCTCATACAGTTGTCCTCAGCCCATCCATCCAGCCTGTCCAAATGCCTCTGTAGAGCCTTCCAAACCTTAAGCAGATCAACATTCCTGCCCAACTTGGTGTCATCTGCAAAATTTCTGATCTGGACAAGGCTACATTCAATCACCTCATCCACATCAGTGGTAAAGCTATTAAACAGGACTGAGCCCTGGGGAGTACCACTTGTGACTGACCTCATGTTTTTAATTGGCTAACAGAGTATGTTATTCGACATAGATTGAAGTACAAGAAGAACATAGGATATAAGAGGCCAAACTAATTTTTAGTGTGGTTTAGGTCCATATATTTATCTCAAAATTAATATTAGGTAGTTTTATTCTATCACTTTATGGGCTACTTCTCAATCCTTTCTTAAATCTCAGAAGCTTGATACCCTGAGTACCAATCCATGACTTACATGCCACTTTCAGATCTTTCTTATTTTAAAAATCCATGGGATGCTTTCAGTTATGCTCATACAAAATGAGTAGCTCCCTCTGAAAAACATTAATGTTAATGGTGCTTTTGCAAACAAGTACTGCTTAGTACCACCTGAGCCACAGGAAAAATGAGGAGCACTGAAGCACAACTACCTTTAACAACTGACTTCAATATCTTCACTCAAAAACTGTGGTGCACCTTACATTGTCAGTAGTCACAAGAATGGATTTACAAGAAGGCAGAGGTGAAGGGAGAGCAAGAGAACTGTGGGCTCTGGTCAGCATAGAGAGTGCTCTTGATCATATAAGGATGACCTGCCAAGTGCCCACCTATCTTACGGTAGACCTGGCCTTTGGTAATACTGATGTAAGGGGACTTGCTGTGAGGAAGAAGGGATGTTGCAGCAGCAGGCCTATTCAGAGGGGCTGGAGAACCCAAAGGATAGCTGAGTTTCTGTCAAAAGAGAAATTCAAATTTGTTTCCTCTGTCCCAGTGTTGGCTGGGACCCACTCAGACCTTCCCCAAAGCCTCTTGGGCTTGTGTCTGAGACAGTTACAAAACAAATAAAAGCTTAGCAAAAGCCAGATTATAAGTGCTTTCTGTGCTGTCCTGTATAAAGTGTATTATACCCTTGACTCAGTGGCTGCTAATCTTGCTGAAATGAGCCTGCAATTCAGCTTCTGTTAACCAGAAGCTAATTCACAGGACTTCTGCACAGGCAGCCCAAAGAAGTGGTAAATGCTCCATCTCTGACAGTGTACAAGGCCAGTTTGGACAGTCTTCCCTGACATGGTCTAGTGTGAGGCATCCTTGCCCATGGCATGGGGGTTGGAACTTGATGGTCTTGAGGTCTTTTCCAACCCAAACCATCCTATGATTCTGCGAAAAGAAGGTCGAGATACTGTACACGGAAGCAGCAGCACAGTGTAGAAAAGTAGATTCATAAACCACATAGATGAGGCTTTCTGTGACGTGGTTCAGTGGCGGTCTTGGCAGTGCTGGAGTAATGGTTGGACTTGATGATCTTAAAGGTCTTTTCCAGTCTAGCTGATTCTATGGTTCTATGTTTACTTCTATGATTCTTTCTCAATCACAACCCATCTGATTCCATCTGCTTGTTGGTGGGAGGGAGGAATGCAAGAGGCACCTAGGCAGGTATAAGGGGAGCCAGTCTGTAAGATCTGCTTCCTGCCAGCTGAAACCACTTATTTTACTTTAAAACCTTGTTTGAAAGAAAATGATCTTTTTCTCTTTGTTCTGAGTAAGGGCTGGGCTGTGACACAGGTGCAGTGCAGCTCTGGCAGCAGCTAAGCTCAAGAGCCCTAAAAGCACCTCCCAAGGGAGAGAGCCCTAGGAAGACAGCTGAAATCCTAGAGGCAGAAGGAGTGTGCCCCAGGCTGTAAGTCACCTTCAATTTTAAAGTGGCTTTTTCCACTGCAAAGGACAGGCTCTCGGTCTTCATCTCCTTTAAGCCTTTGCCTGAGCATCTGCTATATGTGGAAGAGCCTGCACAGGGTTAGATGGGTTACTAGAGAAATGAAAAATTAATTTCTTATTGAGGTAGCCTCTGCCAGCTTTATTTATCCACAAGGCTATCAAGGATGCTAAAAACAGCCTGAAGGGAGAAAACGAAACTGAGGTTTAAAGGCACATGACAATGTCTGTATAATCCCAAAAGGTTACCCATTATTCCTACATACCATAGCAATTTCTGTTCTTGTAATTCCCTGTATGTCAGCCAGATAGTACATTATGGGCAAGGGAAGACTTGGGAAGAATTAGGGTGTGGTATGAAAGACAAGCACAAGCACAAGACTGATGTATCAGGTTTTATGTGAGGATGTGTAGCACAAAGCTGCTTTGAGCGAGGAGCCTGATACCATCTCCCAGGGACACTTGCCTGGAGTTACCCCTGCTTGTGTGTGCAGGCATGTTGCTAGAAAACCGTGATATGCTCAGGCCTGGCTTCAGCTGTGTCATGACCTGAGGGTGGGAGGAAGGGAAGCTTCACAGCTAGATAGCTGTCACCACCTCTCCTTGTGCCTGCTAGGTGCTGACAGTGGGGAGGACTGTCCCATTAGCCCCATTCTCCATAAACCTGTGCTGGCAGGTGCTGATCGTCACACCGAGACTTCATACCTCCATGAAAAACAATCCATGTTGTTAGAATGCTGTCACTGCCAACATTGCTAGAAAATGATTGCCTGGGTTTTTTCAGGAGCGGAAAGTCAAGTGGGGACCAGAGTGGGGTCACAGTGCACACACACACATCCCCTTCCATGCATCCTCATCCAGGTGTACAGGCCAGGCAATCAGAATAGCAGGACTTCAGGGAAATGCAGTTAAACAGAAATGGGATGAAACTTGTAACACACTCTTGCCTCTGTTCTGACTTCAACTCTGGCCTGGAACAGAAAAGTTTTTGCCATAGGAAGTTGCCTACCTAAAATTGACCAAAGCTTAGATAAGAATCATAGAATCATAGAATAGTTAGAGTTGGAAAGGACCTTAAGATCATCCAACTTCCCTGCCATGGGCAGGGACATCTTCCACCAAACTGTGCCACCCAAGGCTCTGTCCAACCTGGCCATGAACACCATCAGGGATGGAACATTCATAGCTTCCCTGGGCAACCCATTCCAGTGCCTCACCACCCTCACAGTGAAGAACTTCTTCCTTATATCCAAACTAAACTTCCCCTGTTTAAGTTTAAACCCATTACCCCTTGTCCTATCACTACAGTCCCTAACAAAGAGTCCCTCCCC
>JANRGW010016995.1:0-61017 GCA_024733675.1 Psilopsiagon aymara | reverse complement strand
ACACCTGACCCAAACTAACCAAAGAGGTATTCCATACCACAGCATGTCATGCCCACTATATAAACTGGGGGCAGTTATCCAGAAGGGTGAGATCACTGCTTGGTTGGGCTGGGTATCAGTCAGAGGGAGGTGAGCAGCTGTATTCTTTTCCCTTGTTAGTTCCCTTATCGTTATTATTATTGGTGGTAGCAGCAGTGGTTTCTGCTATACCTGAGTCTATACCTGAGTTACTGGACTGCTCTTAACACAGGGGAGTTAAATTCTTTTGATTCTCCTCCTTCCTATTCCCCCCATCTCCTTCCCATTCTTTGGGAGAGGGGATGGTGGGGAGTGAGCCAGCAAACTGTGTGGCTGATTTACAGCTGGGCTTAAAACGTGGCAGGTTTAAAGGTTTAAAGAGCTAATGTAGCTAGTTAATCTGTTAGACTTCCAGGAAGTAGTCTCCATCTCTGCTATCACAGTTCTTTAGAGGGATACAAAGGGGAGCTTCTTCTCAAAGCAAACAAACTTCACTGGTACAATAATTTGTTTGGATTTGTGTTGCTGTACCCAAGACAAGAATCTGTCCCGGAAACACAGTGCCTTGTGGAGTAGGGAGGGCCTGCATATTGCAGAGACAGTTGGGAACGAGACTATGAAACTGGGAGGAAAAGGAAGTTTCCATGCGCAGTTCGGAATCCTTTCAGAAGTTACGGTTGATTTCTTTACAGGGGGTCAGTGGCAGAAAATCAAAGCATGTGTTGGTGGCTGAGATTTATTTCACATGAAGATGTTAAAAGCTCACTGGAAATTGCAGAGAAGCTCTTCAGAGGACAATAGTATCACGGGGTAATGTATTCTGACACATAGATGTTGGGTTTGAACTTAAGCTTGCCGTCTGCATAAGTTCAGTTTTAAATCTCCTCTCCTAAGGCAACACATCTGTTAACTTGAATCTGTCACAGTTATTATCTCTTGGAAAGCTCAGCAGAATGATCTCTCAACTCAAGAGAGCCCCGTATGCGATGGCTGTTGTGCAGGACCCTGTGGACCCCATGCATGGTGCTCGTGGCAACAGTGCAGCATTCTAGAAATGTGAACATGCAGCCGTGCATGTAAAGAGCTGCTGCTTGTTGACAGGTCTGAAATATGATTTAGCCAGTGCAGTCCATGCACAAATCATTGGCTGATGGAAAACCTGTCCTCCAAAAAGTTTTCCCCTAATCTCCAGTGAGCCTTTTTCTTTCATAATAAAATAAATCTCAGCTGAATGGCATGCTTGCCAGCTCTCCTACTGAATTATTTATTCACTTCCAGCACTTACTTGCTCATTTGAAATCCTGTGCTGTCATGTATTCTGTCTTTGTTCAGTCTGAGCAGCTGCTCAGACTGTCCATAACCAGGCAATTTACTCTTCCTTGAAAAAAGGATAGTATGACAGAGGCAGGCTTCTTCCCTTCCACCTCCTTTGGCCTCTTAGAGTTGGAACCAGTGAGTAGAGCAAGAGGAAAATACGATGCAGAAAAGTGATAGGCTTGAGCTCCAAATGGAAAGAGCAACTGTACAAGTGTTAGGTCCTGCAGAAGGCTGAGGCATTGGTAAATGTGTGTTTGTCAGTGTTCTTGTAAAGTGGTTATGATTTTTGCATAGAAAGGACAAGGAAGGAATATCAAGTCTTGACACACGAAAACTCACCCTGATGTCACAGTTGAAATTGTGTCCTGGGTTTTGGCTGACGTTAGTGATAAATGAGTAACAGGAAAGGCTTCCTTTATGGAACTGATGCTGCTGTTGTGAATCCTTCTGCCCAGTTCTGTCTTGCTGTGAGGTTGTCCCAGTAATTGTTGGACTAAAGCCTGTACCTGATTTCTAGTTTTCTGCTTGTTTGTGACTTGATTTAGGTCCATTCACTGCCATTCTGGCAGTATTTTTTTGTTCTTTTAAACACTGAGCAGCCCCAGTGCCTGTTGCAGAAACTGACATTTCTTAAGATTAATGTGAAGTATTTTTCCTGCATGTCAGCTATGTCTATTCTGTTCCCTTTTCCTAAAACAGCAGGTGGGGAGAAGGGGTGAGTTTTCCAGGGTGTATAGGTATGTCTCACAGGACAGTGAGTCCCAAAACAGGAGCATGTTCAGCCTCTCACAGGAGTGACACTGCAGTGGGACCCTTGGGAGGATGTCCTGGTGATACAATTAGTAGTCTCGTATACCTTGTACTCCTTTGCTTTGCAGTGAGGCAGGTCCAGGAGTGAGCTGTGTGTTATTACCCTACTGCTGAGCTCTGTAGAACCACCAAATACTAGAGGGGAAAAAATGAAAGAGCTTAAATGATATGGTTTGAAGTGGGGAGGGAAACAAGGAGCAAAGCAACAGACTCTGTGTTCTTTTTACTTCTTTGCTGTCATTTGTGTATGAGTGACCATTGCAGGCATTTAAAACTCACATGGGCTTGTTACAGTGGTCTAGGGAGGCTGATGGGCAGGCTGATAACCCGCGTTGATGAGGAGACTGCAAACAGCCCTGGGTTGTTGTGGTATTGCAGGATGCCAAAGATGCCTGTAGGTGAAGTTACTACCCTGTGAGCTGGTGAGTAGCAAATTCTGTGTATGAGTAGGAATAAGAAAGAGGGCATTAATAATCAGTAGTGTTGATTGTGAACTGTTGAAAGATGAGATATTTCAGACCTCCTACAGCTATTTTGGAGGATTTCTCCTTCGTTACAAAGGGTGATGCCATCAATTGAACTTAACTGACACTCTGAACATACTCTATGAAGGGCTCGCAAGCAAAGATTTCTTTGTAAAGATACCAGTTTAAGTCCCATCTGAATTATTTGATTCTGGAAAGATGGAAGGGTGATTAATTTTCTTTTCATTGAGCTAAAAATTATTCCTTGCTAGAAATGGAAATGAGGAAAAATTATACTGGCATAAAAGCATCTTAAAATAGCTTCTACTTGGAGTTAGCAACCTTTCTGGTGTGCCAGATAAGTTTGCCCTACCAAATTATAGGTGAAGTGTGCTCCTAAACAATTCTGGAAGCTGGAAGATTTTCTCTCATAGGCAAAATGCCACTCAGCAGCTGACAGTGTGTTGCCTCTAAAAGATGATTTCTTGGTACCCTGAGTTTAGAGTGTGCCTAAAGTTGGAGGCTGCTGCCTCTCCCCAGATGTTACAGCTTCCACCAGTGTAGTGTGTAGCTCCAATCATCTCACAGGCTGTGCTGGGCAGATGCACCAGAGGCAGCAAAATCCGTATATCACTTTAACTGATCCCTGTTGTGAAGGTGTATCCGGAACAAATTGGAGCTTAGGAGAACTTGCCAAAACCCAAGTCTTGGAGCTCTCACATGTTGCCTGTGTGGCTGCAAAGTCAAATAGATCTGGACACCTAAAGAAATCATTTGGAGAACTGTTGCCCAGGCTGGGATGAATTTTCCTGTTAAACCTTAAAATTGCTTTTTTGAGGGGAAGGTAAGCTTTTCAGTCGGGGGAAATGATTATATTAGAAATCATAACAGGTAATTCCGAAGTCCAGGCACGTGTTTATATGAGATATAAAATAACAAGAAAATATAAATGGATGAATCACTGTGTCTGGCTTCTTAAAAATTATTGTATTAATACTCAGTGTGTATTGACATAATCCCCAGGAAGTTTTCCAGCAGTGTTTTATCTCAGCATTTCTGGATCAATAACACAAAATTAGAAATGGTAAAGCTTTTTTCTCTAATGGCAACTGCTGACTGCCTCAAAAAGGATTCCAGTTAACTAATTTTATTTAGAAGCCATTGTGTCTAAGTGTAAGATGCTGATTAGTTATAATAATATGCTGCCGACAATTGATGAGTCATGCCAAGAGTCAGATCAAGAGGACTGAACAGCAAATCTAAATATAAAGATGCAAACAAATTGGAGATTCTGAAGTCTGTTACCAAGGGCATTGCTAGCACAGCTGTTGGAATACTTGGGGGGAATATAATAAGAATTGTTTGCAATATGAAAATGTCCGTATACCCCTGTTGTTGCTTATTACAGTGATTGATCCGACAAATAACTTGGAAACATCTTATTCCAGCGTGCTTTTCCTGTGCAATGCACACCAGTGCCAGGGTGCTTACTGCACGTGAAGTTTTATTTCTGCTGCTGAAGGTCAGATTGGATTCTTAAAAATCTGCTGTCATCTTCCCCTTTTAATTTTTTCCAGTAGTGGAAGAGGGCACAAAGGCTCCTTCCTTTGACTTTTCAACCTCAGAGCATGTATCAAGGTGTCTGCTGTAGAGCCGTGAGCCTTTTGAGGAGGGCTCACTGGCTTTGGTATAGTTCAGCTGTTACAGGGGGCACTGCCTCTGGACAGCAGCTCTCTAAAGCGGCAGAGGGACAAGGCCTAGGTACGCAGATGGTTTATCCAGCTGTTGTCACAGTTAGATGGTAGAGGCTGCTGATGGATCTGTTGTACACTGCCTGATAGTCTCTAGCTATAGAGAAATAAAGAAGCTGCTAAAATTCAAGCCAGAAGCCTGCAAGAAAGCAAATCCAAATATAAGTTGGTTTAGAGAGGAGGAACAGCTGAGCTGAGGGGCCCTCGGGCAAATGTGGGAGTGGGGTGAAGTCTGGAAGGAGTGTCTTGGTAGTGGCATACTTGTGAGCAAGAGGCTGGAACTTAAGGGGAATCAATACATGTAGAACTGCTTTAATTTTGGTGGTGATACGTTTGGTGGCAATTCTTTCTTATGTTTGCAGAGAAGTTAAGGTCTTCATATGGAAATCTTTTTCTTGAAACTCAGAATGGATAAACAGCCCCTAAAGTCTATTGCACGGTTCCTTCGGGTGTTGTTATTGTCCTTCAGTCTTCAGCATCACCACAATAGAGACATTGTTCTAGGTGGTGTAGTAAGAGAAATCTCATTTTCAGGAATTCTAATTTCTTTCCCAGAGAAAATCTGCTTCTGGTTTGTTTGCTGATTTACCAGCCTTCAATGTGTGTGTGTGTTCTGTGAGTTTTGTACCCTGCTTTGTAACGTAGTAGTTAAAAAATCACAACTGCTCAAATCATGATGTGTGCTTTATTGGATTCATCTCAGCTTGCGCCTTCCACAAGTTATTCTATCTTGTTTTGATGCATTAGGAATTCCCTTTAGATTCTCATCTACAAAGGATGTCGAATCATTTACAGCTCTGTTCTGGAGTCATGCCTTCAGCTTTCAAGTTCCTCCTTTCTCCCTGTGCAAGCTACTCTGCTGATAGTTGGTTAAGTGTTATAGTGGGAGGAGGGGTACAATCAGGTATACCCTGAGTGTTCTGCAGTTTTAGCAGATTTAACAAGGTACACAGCCATGTAAACCTTCCATTTCAAGTTCAAGAAGGAGCTGAATGTATCGAACAGCTTTGTTAATGGCAATAAAGAAAGAAGGTTGGTTTCCAAATGAATTTAGAGCTTTAAAAAGTATGTGAGAAGTGCAGGAGAGAATATATTAAAAACTTTGCAAAGCATGATGATGTTCCTTGTGAAAGTCAATATCTAAAATTGTCTTGGCAAGTAAAAATGTTGCCAAACAGTAGCTTCACGCTTTTGCTTATATGGCTGCAAGAGAAATATGTGGCTGTGGAAAAACTTTGCTGTGAGCATGTGTTAGCTCAGGTTATCTAGCATGGGTTTGTGCAGCCTGTCTCAGAGAGGGCTCGGAGAAGCCCTTCTGCTTCAAGAAAATATGCCAAAGTATGTGTTGGAACAATGATTCTGTTAACTCTGAAAAAAACCTGTTGCATCCCTCCAAGTTTTATTTAGAGAATGGGATTTACCTGAATTTGAGCCTCCGTTTTTACTGCAGGAGGGGGGTGGTATTTCCATGCCCATCCTCCCTCAGCTGTTCTAGCTGACCAATTTGGACAGGATACCAGATGAATCACAAGTCTGAAGTGAAGCTGCCTCCAGAAAGCGTGCATCCCTGTGCATAGGGCCCTCTCTCGGCTGATCGAATGTGAGGGCTCTGGAGGATGCCATGGAGTACAATGAGGTGGCTTGTGCTTGGAGGTTACCCCTCTCCTGAAAGGCAGGTTCTCTGAAGATGCTCTCAGTATGAATGGTGACTGATATACTGAAAAATGTTACTGAAGCAGGTCCCAGGTACTAAAGCAGTGGAGGTCTCCTTGCTCAGCCCGCTGGTTACATGTCAAGTGGTCAATGGTTTATTGTAGCTATTTCATGACTCGTTGTTGAAATGGCTGGGCTATATGGGGGAGATGAGAAATGATGACAGCTTCTACCAAATTGGTTTTGATCATGAAGGGATTGTTTCAGATGTCATATGAAGTTAAAGTTTTAAAGGACTTGGGAGTGGGAAGTGTGGTAATTTCACCCACAGAGCTCCACTGAAGGGAGAGGAAACATGCTCACTGGATAGCCGCATGCCTCAGTAGGTCAAAACCATTTCTGTTTGATGTAGATGATGTTTAGCTTTGTAGATAGAAGGAAAAAAAATAGTACTAAAATATTTTCTTTAATGTTACATTGAGTCCATTTAGTTACATTCAGTGTTGCCTTGTATAAAGGAAAAAAGAATATCTTAAGGCAATAAGACACATGTTAATCATAATTTTCTTTCTTGGATCACTGTTAAGCAGCTGTCTTATTCATTGCTTCATTGCCACTAGGGGCCAATATATTGGAATTATAGTGCTTTCATAGCCGCATCTGCCTAAGCCCACTTGGAAAGGATTAGCTCATTAGCAGGAAGCCACTCTAAAATGCTCCACCTTGCTTCTCTCTGGCTCAGCACAATCAGTGTGCAGAGAAAGTTACAGCTTTTTGTCTCAGATAAACTGAAAAAAGGGCTGCTGTTGAGCTTTGTGCACATGGGTCATGCAGTGCTGGGTTGGGACCTCGTGGCACGTGGTGGATCACAGCTTGGCTGCACCAAGTTATGGAGCTGTCTGTGTGTGGAAGGATCCATGCAACCCAACTGGAAACTGAAGATCAGACTGTTTTGTAATGTATCTGTTGTTTGTTTTTTCCAGCTGAGCTGTTTACACTAAGATCTCGTTTGTGTGTTTTCCCTCTTCTACCTCTGTGAATCAGCAAAGACTTGCATAAAAGTGAAAAGAGAATTAACTTGGCAAGTACTCTAAGGCTCTTAAGGTTGAAGGAGGGGTGGAAGCCGGTGTTCAAATGTGAGTAATCCCACTTTTTGTCCTTTGTCAGGAATGGATGTTGTCAGCCTGGCGTTGCATCTGGGTCTGAAGCACAGGAAATCAGCATAGTATGATGATGCTAGGCATAAGGCCGTACCAGTCAGGGAAGCTTTGGGTTGAAATGTAGCTCCTTGAGGGTTTCCAGGTACAGGTTCAGGGGGGTTTCAGTTGCTGTTGGAAGTTTCAAGACATGTTCTCAACTTATGAATCAAGAGGTTGAATTATTGCACACAATCCGAGCATGCAGACAGGTACATCTTCTCAGACTCACTGGAAAAAGGACTTTATAGATAAGACTATGGAAGGGTGTATCACATCTAAGGGAGGCTTAACCAGCTGGCTGTGTTGAAAAGCTTTCCAGCTTCTCCCTGCCATTCTTCAGAAAGCAAATGACACAAGGTATTTTGAGGACAATCAATACAGTCTACTTGGTAATCCAGCCACCTTCTGCCATTGACCCTACTTGAGCAGGGGTTGAACTAGATGATCTCTAGAGTCTCCTTCTCAACTCTGTGAAAACAGAGTTGGTTTGTGTCTGACATGGCAGCTTGTATGAGAACAACATCATTCAGGTGCTATTTGGATTAAGGTAAATAGGTTTAGCTCAAGACAGAGCAACTCTTATGGTTCTGTGAATATTTATAACAGTAGAGGATATACTTAAAATTTTCAGTCTTCTACAAGATGCACTCTATGTGCTCCTTGGCGTAATGAGGATGTAGCAGTGCAGACCCTGCTGAGCACAGAAGGGTATGTTCTTCAATGGCTTTTCTCTTTCCTTGGAGGTCTCAAAAGATAGCTGTAGGCAATTACTTGCTTTCACAAATTGGACTTTTCTGGATTGCATGAAATATTCCACTGTGCCTGCACTTGAGTATGTATTAAGGGGCTGTTTTTTCCTGAAAATGTGGTTTTTTTCTCTGCCAGAAGGTGGTAACATCTGCTTTTTCAGACTACATTATACTGAAAAAAAGACTCATTTGGTCTATGCTTTCAGGACTTGACTGACTTTCTCACAGCCTAGGAGATTAAGATCCACTATATTTAGTCTCTGTGAAAGCCAGTTAATCTAGGCAAAAGAGAGGAAAATCTGCAAGGACTTTCTTGACATAAGGTTTTTTTCTGTGAAGCGTTATATTCAGGAGAAGCAAGTGGACCAGCAGGTGCCCCTTCCACTCCCACTTAGAGACAGACATTGAGGAGATGCTGAAGAGTGGCTGAGGATAGTTTTGTGCTCTGTTAAAGCTGCAATTCATGTTTTCCCATTATTTTATGGTGCGTTTCAGAGCGAATGACAATGTCGACTGAGATTTGGCTGAAAACTTGTGTAAAGGGAGGCCACAACGAAGTAGCGAAACTTGTGAATGCTCCATCCCTGGCCTTGTTCAAGGCCAGGCTGGAGAGAGCCTTGGCTGACATGATTTAGTGGGAGGTGTCCCTGCCCATGGCAGGGGCTTGCAACTGGATGATCTTAAGTTGATTTCCAGCCCTAACTCTTCTATGATTCTATAATTCTAGCTTACACAGATGAAACCTTGTTAAAATAAAAAGAGAAATAATTTGATAAGCTTTTACTGTCTTGAATCCAGCCATCAGCAGAAAACAAACCAAAACCCATTAGTGGCTGACAAGCATTATGTGCATAGCCAAGAATAGTGTAGTCTGACTAACTTGTATTTGGTGTGTGTAGAATGCCTACTTTTGAGGAGGTGCACAATTTCCCCATTTCCAGCAGCTCAACTCACTTTCAATCTAACCTATGTTTGTAGGAATAAAACCAAACCCTAAGATTCTCCGGAGCAAAGGTTGTTAATTAGAGAACCTGCTGCATCCTCATCCATTTATAGCTAGATCTGGGGTGGCTGGTTTAGGGGTTTTTTTCCCTAATTGTCTCTTAATTGTCTCCCAAGCATTTATGTCAGTTAGGAAGAGATGTAATTTGCCTCATGGAACTGGAAACAGCCCTGAGGAGTGCTCACTGCTTTTCAGTGGCTGCAACTGTTCGCAAAGCTTGATTTGCTGAGACTTGAGTTTTGATCCTTTGGGAAGAATGGTTGTTAGAGCCCTGTAACCTGTCTAATTTGTAAGCTTAATCACCTTGTAAGGCCTTAGGACTCATTCTTATTAGTCGCCTGATGTCGCTTTAGCCATGCTTTAGGTTTCTTTAGCTGCAAAATGTTTTTTTTTAAAGCCAAAGAGTCTATTGCCTTATTTGTTTTGCTCTTGCTTCGTTTTGTATGATCAAGTGGAGTTACTGTAGTTTGATATAGGCAGCTGCAACAAGTAGCTAGCAGAATGAAACCTTGATGGCCATAGCAAAACATAACATGGGATAATGTAGGTGTGGTATGACAGCAGAGGCCACCAAAAGAGTCACAGGATGTGGTGTCGAGGAGTTAGAGGCACAGGGTGATAATGAAAGGGGCAAAGTAGAATACTGGAGGCCTTAGGGCTATCAACAACTCAGCCATGCTCAGTTAAAGAACTGCAGAGCTGGAGAAAACCTATTTTACAAAACTTCATTGTTTTTTAAAACAGAGATAAAAGGAACAGGTATCTGACTTACAGAGAGAGAGTTTGTTGCCTGTAGCAAAGCTGGATGTGATATGAAGTTGCACAGAAGTGAAGGAAGATTTAACGGTAGAATTGTCCTAGAAAATGTATAAAAACACTGAAATGTGAGTCCTGGAGTGAAAAGGAAGAAGCCATTGAGAGCATCCTCCTGTGCAATTGAGAGGAAGAAATCCCATCATGAACATGATGCTCCTTCTAGCAAAGGATGCTCAAAACTTGTTGCAACCTTGTCCTTCCTCTCACGGGTGATTCTTGAGATAGACTTGCTGTCACACTTAAGAGCCAGAGGGGCAGGCCAAGGGAGAGTATAATATGAGAGAATGCTTTTGTGTAGTAATCTTTGTATTACTGAGCTGTGCATTGTATTGTTTAGATAATTAGGACTCCAAAGGTTCTTATCATTTAAGTGCACTGTAATAATTTTATTGTGTTTTACTTAGAGTGTTAGGATTTTAATTAGTGTAACAATAAATTGACTTCTCAAATGAAGTGTTTCCCCTTTTGCCTGTAATAAAGCTTTGAGTGTAATAGCTTGTCACATAGGTACTACAAAGGTTGAAGAGTGATGAGTGTGTGTTCACAGAGAACAAACACAGGACCGTGCTGATGCACCAAAAGAAATAACAGAGAGAAGCAGACAAAGCCAGAAGGATCTTCATCACGATGACTAATGATGGAATACTTGCCCTGTATTACTTATGTTTTTTTAGCAATCTCCCAAGAAACCCAGTGGGAAATGTTCCTGGTGATGTATGAAAGAAGCCAAAAAAGAACTAAACCCAAACCCAGCTGTCTGAAAGAATTTTCCTGCATTAGGTAAAGCAGGGGTGTGATGAGGGGAAAAAAGTGTTCAGTTGAGAGAGCCTGCATAATTCATGCCAATTTCTACTCTTACTTTAGATCACAGTTGATTAGCTTCGTGCCATTTGCAGGGAGGGGAAGCATGAAAGGCCTGATTCTCTAATGTTCCCAGTGTATTTTTGGTAAGTGTTGGAGTTTTTTTGTGTTTTGGGTTTTTTTATTTCTTTCCAGCTGGATTATTTCAGTGATGTGATGGAATTGGGAAATTGCCTTGAGTTTGGCATCAACTAGAGCCAGCCACAAATCTCATCAAAGCCAACTAACAAATTAGGTACAGCACTGTAGTAAGGCAGTAAGGAAATGTGAAGGACACTGTTTCTGACCTCTTTAAGAAGTGCTCCAGCTCTAGACCATGCATCTTTCTCAGGAAAGCACTACTGTAAACATCTTCCAGTAGCTGTGATATTTAAGAACTGTTTAGGTCATGCACATTTGTCTTTATGTGGTGCTGGCACCTGAAATTCCTGAGTAAACAGTTATGTCAAGCAATTTATAGCTACATACCATGATGATTCCTAAGGAGCAATGTTGTGTTACTTGGGTGTAATGTAAAGCCTCGGAGTTCTCAGTGAAGCTAGTTTTGTGCTTTGAAGGTGTGCTGGTTTTCACTTAACACTTAAATGAAACTGAAGATTGTTGCTTGAGGCTATAGGGGGTGAAAGGTCACTTTGGAAATCTTCAGAACCAAATTATTCCTTATATTCTCAAGATCTGTTCTTTAATTTGGGGAGTGTGTTATCCACATGGTATAGCTTAAAAAACTCCCAAACCCTTAAAATGCCCAAGCCCAATCAACAGCAGGAGAAGCGCACATGCAAAAAAGCCCTTAAATGAACACAAAACCCCAATAAAAGACACAAAAAAACAATCACAAAAAGACCCCCAAAACCCAACCAACCAAAACACAAAAAGAACCCCAAATAGGGCAGAAGTAGGTAACTAAAAACTAATGAGAGTATATTGGCTGCTAAGTGCAAAAGGTGAACTGTAACTTGCATAAAGAGTTGGACACTTTCTTGCTGCTTGTAGTTAAATGAAATGCATTTCATACTGCTTCCACAAACCTTAGCATTTTTAAGAAGCATTAAAATGCAGTTAAGATAGGTGTTTTTCTTCCTCATGGAAATATGGAGGAAAAAAAAAGCTTTTTGTGTGTGTGCAATAATTTCAGTTTCTTTTGAAACAAATTGTGGGGAAAAAAGTTACTAAATTGTTTTGGTCAAATCTTCATTTTCTGTGTTCCTCCAGGGAAAATATTGTCTTTGTTAACCAGCGATAGGAACCACACAGCACTGCTGTAGTGCCTCACAGCTTCAACCTTTCCATAACTGTTAGCAGCAGTACAGGCATAACATCAAGCTGTGACCCAGCTGCCAAATGAGAGGAGAAATGAGGTTGGAAACCTGTGGCTGTTCCACAGCATGCCAGTCCTGAGAAAGCAAGTTTGGGACATGTGCTCCATGAGCATTGCTTCACAACTCACCTTGCTGCTGGCCTGGAAGGCTCGTGCTTGGGACATCTGTGGGCAGCCTCTCAAGCAGCGCATGAGGTGCCCAGCTGCTGCTCTGGGATGAGCTCAGGTGTGTTTGGCAGGATGAGATGGGATGTGCTGCAGGCAGCGTCCCTGGGCCTTTCTGTGTTATTGACCCAGGAGCCCATAGCACAGGGGAAGGATGAGATGTGGGAGGTGGGCAGCAGCTCCCGCTTTCGGGAGCTGGTAGGAGCAGGGATGAGAGCCCCTCCTGGCTGCAGGAACAGCCTCTGAGCTTGGGGCAGGGATACCCTCAGAGCAGCTCTTCTCCTAGGATGGGAGATGTCAGTGCCCCCCCACCCCCATGTTATTCTGAATGCTGAAGCATGCAAAAGGGAGTGACTCTGGATCAAACACATTTGCTTCACTGAGGCATACGGGTGTGATGATGGTAGGTACTAAAGCCTGGTGAAGACCTCTGTGCTGCCATAGAGCTCTGTGTCATGCAGCACCCAGCACCCTGCAAGCTAAAATGACCTGAGCTCCACAGGCAATAAAGACAGCACTTCAGGCTCTGTTCTTGGAGCAGAAGGGCTGCTAGGAGGTAAAACTTTCCTCTGTCTACAAAGCAGACATTTACCTGAGGCACGAAGGAGTTGATCTGACCTAGCAGCAGGAGCTAGTAACTCGTTGAGCTGCACAGCAAAAATCTTTGTTGTGTGCATGTGTAACAGAGTCAGACAGATGTGCTTCACCATCTGCAAACAAGCCAGAACGTCTTCATTTCCTTTTACCTTACACTGAGCTCCATGACATTTGTTTTCTTGTCTTGTTTGTTTTTTTGCCTCTAATGGAGAGATGGAGCCGGGCTGAAGCTGTAAGGTGAGTGTGTGCTGCTCTTCTATGAGAGGAGGTGCAGACCTTGGAGTCCGGGGTGAGCTGACCTGCAGCGTGGCCTCCTCATGAGTTTCCTTTCATCTAGACAAGAACTTTTGCCTCCTGGTGATGCATCTTTGTTGCTTTCCAGAGTTGACAGCCACACTGATCAAGTGTGTTATTTGGTGCTGTAGGAATGCAGTTTAAGAGAAAAGAGAGCTTATGACTTATTATTAATCACTTGGCATCCACAGGTTGCAGGTAGGTGGTAATTTGGTCTCCAAGGCTTGAATTATTCATAGATTTGTTAGAACTTATAGGTACACATTGATTGATTCTTATGCGCTTGGATGAGATGAATGGTTGAAATAAACATAAAACCCCAGAAACAAAATACCCATGTGTCTGCTCCAAAGTGAAAAGTCAGTACCTCTTGTCGTAATGATTTGGCTCATAGTAATCTGTCTATTGAATCTGAGGCAGGGGAAGGGGTTTAACATGATGGAGAAACACTTATGAAAAATGTTGAAGAAAATTTAACAGCCATAAATGAGCTCAGTACTACTTGGAGGCTGGTCTGACATAGGTATATATTCCCCTTTGCAGACAGTTTCTTGGAAAGAGTCTTTTAGAGGGAGCTGGTTAGGCACAAAGCATAGCAGTAAGACCTCAGCTTTGCAGATATTGATCGATTTGGTGATTATGACTGATTATTTTCTAATGGTGTTTTGGAAGACATAAAACGAAGTGCACTCTTCTACATGGATGATCTTTGGCTTTAAATTCCAGCAGATGACAGTTACTGGGCACATCAGTGAAGGGACCGAGGGAAACTGGCACTCTGTGCCAGTGTGATTGCTGTGAAGCTGTGTCATCTGTTTGAGTTCAGTAGCAGATTCCGCAAGAAGCCAGATGAAGCTGTAACTAAGGGGTGGGTGGGAATGGATTAACTGAAATGCCTTCATCATTCTTTCTGGAAGTGGCTTTGGTATTTTTAGACCTCCTGGTCTTTGCTGAGAAGCTGGATCATGTGAGGTATCTTTTCTGCCTCTGTGCGTCTTCTGTGATAGATTTCTTCTGGTCTGTGACACATGGGTAGTTTGGTTATCCACAGTTCAATTGCTGTGATTCCTGCATCCACAGTTCAATTGCTGTGCTTCCTGCTAAGCCTGCTGTGTTGCTGCAAGAGAATCCGCTTTGCTTAGCAGCTCTGTGGCTGTTCCTCGTTCCCTCCTTGGTTTCTGAAGATCAAGCAAATAAGCAGTGGTCATGATTCTCAAAGACATTTGACCGTTTATTAAATAGGAGATATGCTTGAAGACATGGATTTGTTTTCAACATAGCTGTAGAACAGAGTATTAAAATATCAGCTGTACACCTGATAACTGTTACTGTGAAATCTGACTTCAGGTTATGCAGATCTGTTGCATCTTCACTTGCACTAATTGCAACAAAGGTGCAATGCTCAACAATGTGACCAGAAGTATTATTTCTAAAGATGTCTGATGTTAATTCATCTCTTCACTTACTCTGCAACAAGAGTACTTTATCCAGATTTGATCTGCACAGTTTTGGAAAGAGAAGGATCAGTCAGAACTTGGCGTCCTGAGGAGGGAAATGAGAGGACAAGGTCTGGAAAACTCGTGGTCGCCCACAAGCGTCTCAAAGGATCGACTGATAGGGAGTGTAATAGTGGTCTTCAAATACATAAAACATATCACTATATAAGTGAATACCTATCTTTTTTGTTCGTGTCCCTGATGGCTAAGCAGGAAGAGATACTGCAACGTAAGAGGGACTTCAGTCAAGCTTGCCAAGGATAAAGGCAGCCAAGCCTTACCACAAGTGCCATACAGTGGCACAGCTGTGGAGTCTTCATTCATGAAAGTTAAAAACAGGCAAGAAGGAACCTGCCTGGAATACCTGTGATTAATAGGTGCTGTTAACTCTGCCTTGCTGTCTTCAGTCCCTTCTTAATATTTGGTATGATATTTCTGTGGTTTATATAAATTATTTTTCTGTTAGTCATTGTTAGTAGGTTGTGTGTGTTCGATTACTGACATTTGTCAGTAAATTACCCTTCCATGTTCTGTCAGTAATAGTACTGTGCAGCTCTAATATGTGACGTTCATAATGCTTACTGGGAGTTTTAGCAGGCTGTAAAAGCCTGTAGGAAGCCCTCATGCTAACAAGCCTGCAGCCTCAATAATAACCAGGTGGAAAGTGTGAGATAGAGTACAATAATTGTTGCAGAAGGCCACGTTTTACTCACAGTGATGTGACCTGAAAGATGTCTTTTGAGTCCAGTTATCAATTTCCTGTTTATGAGTGGAAGGAGCTGACAATGAGCCTGGAGGTGGCGAGTTTTACAGGGTTTCTTTCTGCTTAGAGATGGATTTTAAACAAATATATTAGCAAATTTGAGCTCAGAAATTATCTTCAGAGAGAGATTAGGAAAAGGGGGGGTTGCTGCTATCTTGTGAGAAAGAGAACAATGCAAGTCAGCCATATGGGCTTTGCACTTACACTTGGTTTGGCTCTCTGGGGACATCATTCTGCAGCCTGTCAAAGTTCAGCATACAGCAGAAAGTTCTGCTGTAACTGATATTCTTTTTATGAGTAATCCATTTGTCTGAAGCCTGAGCCTTTAATAAACCTGGCCAATCGGAGAATTCTCTATTAGGAGTGGACTGGCAGACAAACAGCACTGGAGTTTTGAGTAATTCTGTTATATCTGAACTATCTGGGTTTCCTTTATAATACCTTAATTATAAAATCTATGCTTTTAAGATTGCTCTTAATTAGTTAACTCGTTTAGTTTCTTCCTGGCACGTGTATTTCCCAATCCAGCCAACACTGGCTACCCAGAGGAGATCTCTAGGTACTGAAAATGGTTTAGATAGTTTATTTTGCTGTGTGGTTAACTCTTTATATCAGTGCATGTGTCAGCTCATTGGTTTGAACTTAACAAATGAAGATACCAAATGTACTTAGACTTGGTGATCCTCATGGGTCCTTTCCAGCTCAAGATGTTACATGATACTCTTTTATATAGAGAGATCAGTTACAAGGATGACACTCAAAAGCTGGACTCCTAGCTCCTCTTAAACGCTATTTCACTGCTTGGGATTTCAGTTCGGGAAGATGGGAAGCTGAATTAGGACAACCTTTTACAGTAAGTACCTGCCTAATTCGCAAGCCCTTACAGTGCTGCTGAAAGGGTAAAGAAATGCAGCATGTGCTTGAGACAAAAACTGCAGCTACAATCAAAAGCTCTTGGTGGCTTCCCTTGGCACAGCTTCCTCTGTGCTGGCATGAACATCTTATCAACAAGTGTCTCTAATCCCAGGGGTGGAATTTCCATTGCATCTGTTGCAGCTCCAAAAATTTAAGTATGAAATAAGGGAGTAAAGGCTCCTGAGCAAGAGTTATTTGCCCATGGAGCTTTTCCTTGTTAGGCACTTCACTTGTCTTGCTACATCTTCAGCAAAGACTGACCTCTAAAATACATTTTTACCAAGTCCTTTATGGAGCAATAAAACAAATGTGGCTTTGAACCAGTGTCCTAAGATGGAGAGTCATGTCTGCTTCTTGTTTTGATCTCGCTTTCTGGCCAGTTTTGTGCTTGTGTGCATTTCTGATGAATATGCTACTTTAAGTCCATCTTAGCAGGGTAAATATAGCTTTGTCTACTCATCAACATATTCCACTGAAAGAAGTATTTGTCTTTCATGGTTGGACATGCATGCTGGAGCCTTGGCTGAAAGCCTTTTTTTCTTGTTTTAAACATGGGGAAGGGATCAGAAGGTGACAAAACCAAAGTAGGTTTGTTTGCAGCAGAGTTGTATGTTTTTATTGCTTTGCTTTTTCCCACAAATAGATCAAAATGGAAATGAAAAATTGCTGTTGTTTTCTAATGTCACCTGTAACCTAAAAGAAGTTTCCTGAAGTTTCAGGTTTTGGGTAACGAATGCACGCAGAAGCCTTGGAGTCTGTCATTCTTGTGTGATATTTTCTCTCCCCGATTTGCAATGAAAAATAGTAATAAGAAAAAGTTCACATCTAGAATTCAGTGCTGCTTCAGAGGCTTTTCCTTTAGCTCTGAATAGGGTACTAATTGCAGAGATTTGACAGCTCTTAGACATTCATCACTTGTACTTGCTCTTACTTTAGATGTCTCGTTTAGCTGCAAAATAATTCTCCTTGAACTTGTTATTGTAGTAATTGCCATTAATAACCCTGCAAGGTAGTTGTTCTTTGGCATTACATCAGGGCAGAAATGATGGTAACATAACTCATGTCTGAATACTTAGAAATGTAGTGTAATCAGGGGACTGAAACAAGATGTCATGACAGGCATCTTGGGATGTTTAGAGTTGGGATTTATGCAATAAGCTTATGCAATATGGCTGTGCTTGTTTATAAAGGAAGATGACAAGAAGTCAGAAGCAAAAGAAATAATGAGGATAAGGAAGATGAAGGCAGAAGAGTTTGAAATTGCAGGTGGTAAGGAATAGTTTAGAAGCAGAAAAAGCCATGTGCTGAGAGTGATATCAGTTGTGAGTCATGTGGCAGAGGAGCAAAAAGTGTTCTTCCATTGGTAGGCTGCCCGTTTCAGCTAGGTAAGTTATCTCTGTTAAGGTGTGATGCTCCAGACACTGAAACATACTTTCTGAAGCAGTAAGTCTCAAAGCTGCTGTCTCCCTTTCCACTGATGTTCTGCTTTTCATGCAGTAACATGGTGGGAAGCACAGAAAGCAGAAGTGGCTTTGCTTTGGTGGCCCTGAGGTGATGCTCAGGGAGCCTGGTCAGAGGGGCAGGCACTATCATCCATGGGGCTGTCCTTGGAATCTGGCCAAGCCAAAAGTGTGTCCTTGGGCCTGAAAAAAGAGCATGGGGCTGGAGGAGGAGGGGAGCCAAGGTGGGGAGGAAAGTAGGTAGTCACAGAAATCAATGCTTGTCAGTGCCTCTGGGACCTCACAGGATTGACCGTACCTTATGTTAGGCATCATTAAAAGAGGCTGAGACTTTTAGTAGTAAATCTGAACTACAGCTGCCAAATATGTTGTATTCCTTTTTTTCCTGAAGGAATTCCATTCTCTGTATTCCTTTCTCTTCCTCTGCTTTTCCCCTGGTGCTGTCTAAATTGCAAATGATTTCAAGAAGACAAATCCAAGATGTGGCTATGAATAAAAGAATGTAAGGAGAGTGTGTGCCAAAGGCAGACACTACTGTGCCAGACAACTGCTGTGGCAGCAGGGCTGTCTGTGCTGCAGCTGGATGTGAACATAGGTGAGCTGTAGAGACTGGCACTGTAGGTCAGCACGTCACTGGGCCAGTGAGCTCTGAACTGTTTCTTGCTCCTGGCTGTGATTCTGCTGGTCTTCTGTGTTGTGGTGGTTAAAGCACAGGCAGCAACTAAGTACCATGCAGCTGCTTACTCACCCCCCACAGTGGTATGGGGATGAGAGCTGGAAAAGATGATAAAAACCTGTGGGTTGACATAAGAACAGTTCCATAATTGAAACAAAAGTAAAATATAATATTACATTAATAATAATGACAACAGGAAGTAAAAACAGAGGAAGGAATAAAGCCCACCCTCCCCAGAAAAACCACCAGAGACCCGAGTGATGCATGATGCAATTGGTAACCACCTGCTGACCAATACCCAGTCCATGCCAAGGAGTGATCAGTCCCCTCTGTATAACTCTCCTCAGTTAATGTACTGGGCATGATGTGCTGTGATATGGAGTGCAGCTTTGGCTAGTTTAGGTCAGCTGTCCTGTCTCTGCTTCCTCCCAGCTTTTTGTGTCCCTTCTCACTGCATAGCATGAGACTGGGAAGTCCTTGGTCAACTGTTGCTACTTAGCAAGAATTAAACCATCATTGTGTTATCAGCATTATTCTCGCACCAGAATCAAAACACAACACTGCACCAGCTACTAGCAAGCAAATAAATGCTATCCCAGCTGAAACCAGGGCAGGCTTCGGGCATTAATTGACTATCATGACCTTTGAGCCAGCTGATAATCCTTCTGGCTTGGGACACTTGTGTGTTGCAATTTTGTTTTAAAGGAGGATCAAGACTGCTTTCCTCCCCTTCTTGCTTGTGTGCTGGTTAAAAAAGCAGACTGAATATAGAGAGGAGAGGCACAGGAGTCCATTGGAAACAATTATTTTTCTGGTTCTGACAACAAAATTAGTACTTAGGTTGTGTGAGAGGTGAGTAGAGGACTGTTAGCAGACTGGCACTGCAAGTTAAGCCTTACCTACACCTAAACCTTTCCCTGCCCACCCCTGTGAAGCAGTAGCTGGGGCTGCAGGTGGTGGATGAGATCTGTACTGCACCTTGAACATGCTGGCATCTCAGAGTAACTTGTGTCTCCTAAGTAGGATGGGGAAGTGTCTTTCCTCACTTCTCAGTGGAACCGGAAAAGTCTCTAATATTTTATTCTTCCTGAGAGCAGACTTTAAACTCTATTATCTAAAATAAGAGTTTGCATGTCATTCATAGAAATTAAAACCTTCCTTATTCACTCAGTGAGAAAAAATTCAACTGTGCCTATCTAGAGCTGTCAAAGCACGCGAAAGCAGTATGGAGAGATTATAGGTACCATTAGAAAGCATTGGTGTCTAACTGTTTCAGCGTGGATCACAAGGGAAGATGAAAGCTATCTGTTCCTGGTGCTGTCATTACTTCATTTGAGCCCTTGGCACTCGTTTCGGCTGTGAAGGAGTAGGATTGATGAGTAAATGTGTGTTTCAGTGTAGACAGTTGCAAAATTTTGGAGTACTTTTGCAGCAAATTCTTACTGGGGAATCTCAACTCCCTTTTTTGCTTACTACTGCAAGTGGAATAAAACCATATTTCTGTACTCCTCGTTTTCAGTACTAGGGCTGCTAAAGCCTCTGTATATCTTCGTAATAACAGCCTTCTGAATATGTGACTTCCAAGATCTGCACAGAAGTTGCCGCTTAAAAAACAATTGTAGTGATCCAAGGGACTGGCAAGACTGGACTATGTACAGTACAAATTAGTGCAAACGATTCACTGGCTGTTTGAATCCAAACTGATGGCCTTCGTTTTGCTGTTGAGTTTGCAAACGATGCGAAGTCCATGGTTTTGATTCAAAAGGGATGCCACACCATGATAAAACATATTAATGCATCATTCTGGATCTTGTGGACCACTCCAAGTGGTTAGTATTATTTTCTTCCACCTGAACATGGTCTTGGACACATGTAAATTGATTCCATGTAATTTCTGTTTCCCTGCTTCTACCCCATTCTCCTCCATGTCAAGCATCCCTGGGTCAAACAGGGTAGTTATTGAAACAAGAATCTGATCAGGAGCATAACTCCTTAAAGAATAAGACGTAGTGTTATTGGAACAGATCAAAGCTGAAGTGCCAAGTCAGTCACACCACAAAACAGGAAGCCAAGTCTTTGATCCTTACTGCTCCCATGTGGAAGTGGCCAGTGGGCTGTCACTGCCCCACTGCTTCAGCTCCTATCCTTTAAACTTCTTGAGCTGCTTTTCTGTTGATGATTTCTACTTTTAGAACTAAACTTGCAATAAAGGCATTAATATGTATTTTGAAATCACACTCATTAAACCATTCAGATTTAGATTCAGATAAAGAATCAAAGTTTTAGAGGAACAAAGCTTGCTTTCCTGGACATCTCGCAAGAGCCACCTTGTGCGTCTTTGTAGGCTTTGATATTTAATCATTAGAAGAGATACATTTGTTTTCATTATTTTTCCCCCACCAAGGTAGTCAATCTTATCAGTTGATTTCTCTAGGTTACCAGGGGCATATTTAGATAGAAGGCAGGTTTTGAAGGCAATCTACATGTAAAATGTGTTGCTAGTGGCTGATCTTGACATTCAGACAGAGTTTACCGGATCTTTCTTCACCTTCAGAGTGATTCCTTTCTCACCCCTTTTGGTTTATTCTTTTTAGTTCTTGAGAAATGAAAATGTGAGAAGTTTGTCAGAGATCTAAAACTAGCTCAAGACAGCAGAAAAAGACAGGAATTACTGCTTGACTTCTGTGATTTGTCTTAGCCCCAGCTACATTTTTAAGGAATGATGTAAAAAGTCCTTAATGTTGTCAAGTTTTGTGATATTAAATCTATTCCTGAGCAGTCTCACAGAGTAGGCCAAGACTTTTTAGTGATAGTGATGTAAACAGTCACATTGATAATGCTTTATTTGCCCCAGACTTGGGGAAGGGGTAGTGTTACAAATCTATTTGGTTCTCTGAGAAGAAATTGAGGGTTTTGGCTGTCAGTCTCAGACCTCACTAAACAATCTGAAAGAAAAAAGTTATTTGAATTTGCTGCTTTTTTAAGAGATGAGGGAGTCGCTGCAGTTCAAATGAGCTTTGGATGCTATAGATGTCCACTGTTTGGACCAGAGTCACTGGACTAAGGCAGGCTGCCTGCAACAGTGGATATGGTTTTACATATTGCATGGAATCACAGAGAGAGGCTGATGCTGTATGAGTCTTCTGGAGTCCATTTTGTCCACTCCTCTTCTCAAGCAGGGTCATCTCAAGCAGGTTGTCCTGGACTGTGGTTTCAAGGATGGAAACTCCATAACTTCTCCAGGCAACATCCTCTAGTGTTTGCCCTCCCTCACAGTAAAGCAATTGCATTTCTTCTGTTCAAGTGTAATCTCCTGTGTTTCCATTTGTCCTCACTGGATCTTACTGACAAACCTTGACAAACTTCTTCCATGTTCTGATGATTCTGCTGAGACTCTTTTTAGGTCTTTTTTTTTTCCTTGTTTACACTCCTAATGTTTTATTTGATAGCAGGGTTTGCTCATGCTGCTTGTTCTTTGAGGTTGTAGTCTTGTAGTTTTACATTTCCTTTGCTTTGCTGGGAATTTCTTGCCCTGTGAGGTGAAGGCCATAAGGTAATGGAAACTGTAAAATATACTTTATCCATTTACAAGCAGCAGAACTTGAAGGCTTGGGGGTCGCATGTGAGTTGGTACCACGTAGGAAATACCTGTCTTGGTTATAGTCATCAAAGCTGCTCCTTTGCCACCGTGTTGCTTCTTGCCCCATATATTTGCCTTTTTTCTCCCTTTAGTATTTGTCTCTCTGTCCCCCTGATGGTTTGATCTTTGTGTATGGCCATTCCGTTTTTCCTTCAGACTAGAGGGTATGTTTATTGTCACTAGCACTGCGGAGAGCACCTTTAAATTTTCCTTATATAGAATCATAGAATAGTTAGGGTTGGAAAGGACCTTAAGATCCTCTAGTTCCAACCCCCCTGATTATCTATGTTTTGGGAAGACTTCTAACAATGAATAGATCCCCATAAAGACTGTAGGTTCCAAGGAACTTACTGTCAAGGAACACCCAAAAGGCCCATAATTTAAAAAGTACCTGGAAAAATCCTTCTTTTGCTTTTGAGAAAGATTGGAAAACAGTTATCCTTTTTTGGAATGGTGGAAAGAAAATCTTACTTGGGTTTTTAGATTTCATCAGGGTGATTCTGCAATGTGGTAAGTATGTTTAGAAAAGCAGGAACAGGTTCAGCCCTTGTTCTAGGAATGACCTCATGTTGAATGAATGTAAAAGTATGTACTGATTAAAACAAAGTAATTATTCTCAAGTACTAACCAGTTAGCTTGGAACTACCTTGGTGTTTTCCAGAAATGCTGCTGCTTTTTGCAGGAAAAAGCTATTTGTGTGTGTGTGTGTGTGTGTGGTTTAACTGATATTTCCCCATCTGTGCTTTGCTTATGCACTGCCTTTGTGGGAAAACTGAAGTCACAACCCGTTGTGCCTGGCAACAGAAGCAATGGGTTTGATATTTATGTTAGAGCTGTAACACACGGACATCTGTTCTCTTTACCCTTTAAAAGATATTGCTTCCAAAGTCTAATATTTGGCCTTTTCAGGTGTGGGGTGTTTCGGTTAGATGAGGTTGGTGGGAGCCTGGGAAAGGACTTTGTTGTAGCCCATGGTGTGGCTCCTGCCCAGCCAGATGCCCCAGGACAGACAGAGAGGCAGAGGTCTTTCTGGGGCTGAGGCAGTGCTGGGTTGGATTTCTGGTCAGTGCTGCGGTAGAGCTGAGTGACCCAGAGTGGCCTTTCAAGTTTGCTGAGTGATCTTGAGGGCATCGTTCCTTCTGCCTCTGTTTCCTCACACACAAAATAAGAATGTGGAAACCAACCAAATTTGATTAAATATTTTGAGCTCTACTGAAGGAAATGTGCTGATGGCAGAGCTATTAATATGTGCATATACAAAAGACAGAGGACCAAAGTAATTTCAGTAGTACAGAACAGTAACAGCAGGGGAGATGCATTAAACCAGAGACTAGTACCCACCATTAATATGTGTGTTTAATCAAGAGAACGATTTTCTTCCCAATTTAGGGTGAGATTCCTTGAGGTAGTCAATATTATGTTCAAAAGCAGTTTTGAATGAACAGGTCAGGTGGCATGTCTGCACTTTGCATCTTCCTTTGTGAGCTTACTGTCTGTTGTCCCAAATCATCAGTACTCTGTGTTTAAAGTCTTCACAGGAGTTAAGTCTCCCTGATGCTGGGTTCAACTCCTAAACACACACATTCATATTATGGAGAGTTGCAGATGTGGATGTTGTGCTGTTTCTTATCTTCTTTCTTAAACATAGTTTAAAGGCTTGAATACTGAGCCCATGATGCTCAAAATGCCTCAGAGCTGACAGCAGGGTGAGATGGAAACATCTGGTGGCTGCTACTGAAATCCTGTTTCCTGCCCTTAGAACAAATGCAGCGCAGATAAGCCTGTTCTCTTGCTAAAGAGGTGCTGGATGGTTTACATACCTACTCCTGCTTGTGTTTTTATGCTGGTAACAGGTTAATTACCCAGATGAAAACCAAAAGCAGTTAGATGAACCTGTGCATAGATGGCTGATAAGTCACTAAAGTCAGGCTGAGCCCAAACAGGGGGCTTAGTTTTTGCCTTGCCATAGGCTGCAGATTGGTTTTTGCCTTCCAGAAGCTGCTTTGTGTTATTTTGGCTTAGATAATGTCATTTTTCAAGGCATAGGCTGAGGGGTAAAAGGTGGCACAGAGAAAATGAACATCTCTAGCCCTGTTTTTTTCCACAATTACTTTATTTCGCTTTTAGAAGCTATCTAAGACAACATGAAGGATTGTGGTGCCCGAATATTTGTCTGGCAGGGGTTAGCTTGTACTGCCTGTATTCCTTCCCTCCTAACTACAGCAGTGTACAGTTCCACCACCCTTGCAGTATTCCCTACCTAAAAATGGAAAACTGTCAATCATGAATGAGCTGTACTTTACTGCACTAAGCATGGGGATGAGAGGAGGCATAATTATTTCTATGCACTGAGAGGTGGGAAAGTTAAACTGTTCCTCTATTGTAAGGCTTCCTTGTGATGCTCAGGCAACAACACAGACAAAGGTAGGAAAGAAAAATGCTGCATGAAGTGAGACAAGCATTTCACAATAACTATGGTTCAGTTATAAACGTTGGCCTGACAGGTTTGGGAACTGATCATGGATCTGTGACTCTTAAATCACTGGACGAACAAATAAGTTAGAGATCCAGGCTGTTCTGTTCTCGAAAGCCTTGGTGTGCTGCTTTTTACCTTGGAACATCTTTCTCTTCTCTCCTGGACACACCTATGCCAGCTGGGAATCACTGTCTAGCTGGAGATGTGCTGTAGCCTGTCACCTTGCAGTACTTCAGCCAGTTCAGAGGTTATTCATCCCTTAAGTGAGTGTTCTGGAAATTAGAGCAAGCAGTGCAACAAAGGGGGTAGAAAAATGGTCCCTCCTCAGCTCGGAGCCTTGGGGAAGGAGGAGGCAGTGCCAGTGAATCAGAGTGCTGTAATGGTCTACTGAGGTTGACAGCTCTAGCAAAGGCTCCCTTGTCAAGGGGGGACCTCATGTACTCTTTAGCATGCAGCAAAAGGACTGCCATGCTTCCCACTGAGTCCTCTTAAACCTTTCTGTGAAGAATTCTCCTCTATCTTGCTTGTGACATTGAAGATCTAAACTCTGCCGTCTTCATTTCTAAAGCCCATGCAAATGCCTAAGCTCAAAGACAGCTCTTACATTTCTGCAACTAGCAGACTTTGCAGGAAGCCTAGAGGTAAAAGTAAAACAATGCTGCAGCTCTGTTTAAAAAGTGTGATCTTTGGGGGATTTTTCATTGCTGTCATATTGCAGTGATATGAAACAAATCTCGAATGAAATAGGCTGATGACTGGTGGTCGAAAGGACAGCAGGCTAACCTGAGTCTGTTTCTTCAAAGCAGATTTCTAGCTACTAGAATGCTTATCTGAAGTTGCAGCTGCACACCTTTCTACCTCTTTATTTCAGCAGCTTGTGAGTTAGGTTATTTTAGTGAATCACTTGCTAACTTTCTACAGTACAATTGTGATAGAAAAGATTTTTTAGAGGGATATGAACTCTCTGAAGCAGTTTAGGGCCAATCTGTTGCTGTGACATGTGAAATACATTCTAGTCCATTAAGATCAAATGAATTGGGCACTTGCTCACAGAGGCAGTGTCTGCAGCCAAAAGTACTCATACTGATTAGCTGCTCTTTTAGAACCCTGTACTTGAATTGCTAGCCTTCAAATAAGTCACCCCTTGGGAGTTCATTGATGACACAGCCACTTGTCTCAAAATTCGGCTGTTTGATCTTTATTGAACTGGATGAGCAAACATTTAAATGATAATTGAGACACTAATTAAATGCTGTGTCTGGACTCCTGGTTCAGGATTGTAAGGGGAGACTAAATTATTTAATGACAGTTTGGGGAGTTAGAGGTCCAAATCTTGAGCAGACTGGTAAGAGAAGCGTTTGTTCAGATGATTGAACTGTGTCTGCTGCTGTTTTCTCCGAATATCTCAGTTGATCCCCTGGCTTTAAAAGGGCATCACTAAGATCCCACTCAACAGAGTTTCCTAATGAGTGTCTGGACATTAGTTTTGCTCTGCTTGTTGAAATGGAAGTGTGGAACATTGGTTTTGTTCTGTGCTTTCTTGTCATTCTCTTAGTGCAATCTTGATACTCCTAATCCACACCTGCATTTCTAGGTTCACCTACCTTTGAAGAACATGATCTGGCTCCTGACTATGATTGAGTTGCTTGAATTTCGTATTTCAAATTCTTCCCTATTTCTTTCATTTCCATTCCTAACAACCTAGTTGCTTCTTCCTATATTTCCCACCCTACCCTTTATCCCTGCTTGTGTACGTCCTTATATTTCTGCTCTTTTTTACTACACACCATACTTATGGCATCTGTTAAGGTAGTTAGAGTATTACATCTTATCAGAATTTCTCAAGCTCTTGAGGCAGTCAAGTCATGCAAAACTCTATTCTCAAATGACAGTAGATGACTCCCAACTTAGTCACATATCACATCTTGCTACCCTGTCCAGCAACTGGAGAAGTGAGAATCATGCTTGGCACTTTACACAGGGATCTTAGAGGTAGGCAAAAATTCCATCATTGCCAGTGATTGGTGCCCTGTGCAGAACAGATTTGTTCAACAGAGCCTACACATTGCTTAGGAGCTTGGTGCATTGCCAGCATTGCTTCCTCCTTTCCTATCCTTTCAGACAGCATGCAGCAGATCAATTTCCTTCGCTGGGGGGAGTCAGGAACTGCTTCAAGAACAGATGCTAGGGAAGCAGATGGGGCAAGAGTTGATTTGGAGCAGTGACAAGTCCATAACCTTTCAGCTTCAGCCTGAGATTGTAATGTAACTTTCCCTGTATTCCCTAGCAGAAGGTGAATCCAGGCCCAGGCAAAAGTACGGGCTTAGCACTGTGCTCGAGCAGTGGCAGGTGGCAGCTGGGCTCCTCGAGTGCAGTGTGTTGGCCCTGAAAAGGCAGTTTGTGATGGAAAAGGGTTTTTTCTGTCTCATGTCATATAACAGTCTTTATTATGGAGAGTACTTCGGCCTCTTGGAAGAGTTTATCCTGCGAGGGCTTAAGAGCCCCGCAGTGATGTAAACTCTCGTTTTACTTATGCTGAAACGGAGATTGAACTGCTCAAAAGCTGCTTCTCTAGGAAGGGACATCAATTCCTAAGCTGTTCTGAAAGCTTGAGTGAGGTGTGTGTGTCCCAGGCCATCCTGAAGTTCAGGGGCAAAGCAAGGTACGAAAAGGAGTTGCACAGCCTCCCAGACGCACTGGAGAGAGGCAGCTCTCCATGTGCGACAAAACTGAGCTCTCCTCCATTTCCGCAGGGGCAAAGGCAGTTGGGGGTTTCATTCCCATTTGTCTTTTCCTAGAGTGCTCCCCTGGGTTTTTTCCGGATGGTTCACAATATAGTGGAGAAATTCAAAAGCCTGACAAAGAATTCAATCTCCTGCAGCATTTTAAGTGCTCTTCTGAAATCTCCGTTGTTGCAATTTGCAAATGTATACTGTACACGGCATAGAGGAGCCATGAAACCTGTCTAAGTAGGTAAGTCTTAAGTAGCTGTTTTAAATTTATACTTTCAGCTGGGTAAAATCCCATTTAAATGTACTCAAATTGAAAATGTGGGCTTAAAACTTTTAATAAGCCTACAGGGATTTCCTTCTTTGACAGTATGTATCCTAAATTCCCTGGGTGGTTTCTTTTGGATGCTTTATGGAAATATAATGATGGCAAACTACAGGGTTGAGGCTGAATAAATGCTCTCTGAATTACGGATTTGTTCTTTCTGGTGATTGATAAGCAAGAAGATTGTGAGGTCTGAGAGGTCCCCTACCTTTCATTTGAAAATGTACTGCAGACCTGGCCAAGTGACCCCCAAAATGATGTTTATTTTTCAGCCCAAGCTTTACCTTGAAGTATGGTTTAGGTAATGGAAATTCGATTCTGAAGTTGAATGACTGTTAACATGGAATCTGACTCCAAAGCAGCTTCTCTACGCATGATTTATTTAGCTGGAAGCCAACAATAACATAATAGCACATACTTGAAGATGCTTGGTCCCATTGTGATGAAAAACCTTGAGAACAATGGCACGGATGTGATGGGACTTGAAATAAAATGAGACATTATTGTGCATTTAGTGCTCTTGTTCACAGAGCTCCTAGATATTTTCTTTATTAAGCCACTGTCACTTGAGAAGCAGCAGAAGAGCAAAAATAGATTATTTTTACAAATCTTGATCTGCTATATTGCTTTTTAGCATAAGATTTTTACCCTGTGTCTCAGTACCACATGAACAGTAGAGAAGGGGAGCTGACAGCTTCCTAATGCTCTTCCTAATAGTCTTCTTATACTTTATTTACATGTGCATTTTCCCTCCATTCATCCAAAGCCCAAAATTAAACTAAACAAAACCAGTCAGGTACTTGGCTGACATGCCTTTCGATATAAGTATTAAGATGTAACCTAGAGACTTTTTTCAGGATGCTGTGTTGGGTAACTTGGAATCAAAAAAAACTACCCGGCTGAAGGCTTGTCCTGGTGGCATCCACATAGTGTATGCTGTTGGCATCCAGATATGGTCTGTATCAAACTATAGGTTTTTCATGGTGCTAGGTGGAAGGTGAATGCAAAATGTGTCTGCATGTTACCAGCTGTCAAGCTGAATTTGAGAAGCATGATTAAGGTATCCTGCTGGAGGGTGCTGTCCTATCAGCTGGGTCACAGGTTGGGGATGCTGTGGTGACAGAGGCCAGGCTCCTCTTAGCAGATGTGGCCAGAGCAGAGCTTAGCAGCTCACTGCAATGGTCAAGGTCCCTCATGTAATAATTGTCAGCTGCTGACTCAAACACAGTCTCCATAATGATAGAACCATGTGGAGAAGTTTTGCGATATTACAATATATGGCACTGTCACATGTGCACTGTGATTTACAGCTTATAAGAAAATCTTTATTGCTTGAGGAGATGGATGATAGCAGCTGATAAAGATGAGATGTCACAACCCATGAATATGCTTTTTTACATCATGAGTAGAGGGAGACAAAGATGAAAACCAGCTGATAGATTAAAGGCAATCTTTACAGAGGAAATGCTGATGGTCAGAAGGGGGGAGAGAAGCAATGCCAAGGTCCAGAAACACCTTTGGGTGCTGCAACCACCTGAAACCTTCTGAAACCACTCACCCCTGCCCAAACTTCTTTTAGGAAGCAGATAACTAAAATCAAGCACTTGTAATGCCTTTTGATGTCAGAAAACTGAATCCCTGTCTGAAGTTAGCTGAGAGTGTATTCTTCTGGGATTTCTTCACTCCTTTGTGAGGATGCTTGGTGAGCAGCTCAGCATGCTGGCAGGCTGCATCAACCAGGCATTTATTCCTACAAGTGCCACCTCCTCTGTTACAATCCTTGCCTTACTGAAGTTGCAGGGATCCGTCTGCTTTATCTGCAAGGTAGGTCCCTCGAGTTGAACTTGGCTGTTCTCTTAAAAGAGCAGTGGTTTGCTGAGCTGTTTGGCTAAGTAGCACTTGGCAACCTCAGGGTAGCAACGTGTTCAGCTGGGCAGCGGGCGCAAGTATGTTCAAGGGGCACTGCAGTGTGCCTTATCATGCAGCATTACTTCATACCCTGCGTGTGCCTCCAGGGCCTTTGCTGTGCAGTTGACACAGCTTTTGGGCATTAAGTAGCTGGAGCAATTGTCGCAGAAGGTTTAGCAGGGAATCATGTAATAGCCAATGTCACAGGGTGCATTAGAGATATGGTGGGGGAGGTAGCTATTATATTCCAGCTCTTACTAAAAGCTGTTTTGAGGCTTGTAAGGTATTGCGTTCTGCATGTTGCCGGATTTAAGACTGCTGACTGCCAGGCAGTGAAGGTCACTCCGTCCCTTCTTCTTTAAGGCAACTTGCTGTTGTTAATATTAACAAGGGAGCAGCAGTGCTGGCTAACTCCTGGCTAGTTGACTGACATGTCTCCTGGGGAATACATCTCCGATGGACTCCCCTGGGACCTGTATGCAAGTTGGAGATTTGAATATCATGTAGATGTCAAGCCCAATCAGAGTTTCCTTGTCAGGAAGTGTTAGGGCAGCTGTCTGCAATTTGTATGACAGTGTGCATCCCCGCCAGTAAACCACTTTTGCTCTCTGTTGTGCTGTGTCTGCCGTCTGCAGCACTGCTGGGAAAGCTGCCAGCGACCAAGCAAGCATCTACATGCACAAAGGTGGCTGGGTGGTACCTCTTGTAATCTGTGTTCTGCACTATGTATTGATCGGCTTTGTGGATGGATCCCAGGGGTGGACATGAACATCATGTACTGGAACATGACATTTTATTCAGAGACAGGTTTAACTGTTGGGAGCAGCTGGCATAACGTCTACTTAAAATAAAAGAAGGAAAACTGCACCCAAGAAGACCCCGTATGCTGCTCATTGCTTAGGAACTGTGTGTAGTTAAACATAGGACACACACAGGTAGCTTGTGACAGGACTGAGAGCACTCTGAAGGAAAGCTCTTGTAAGCACAAATCAGTGATACAAGTGAGACACCGAAATAAGCTTCTGCCACATGCATGTGCACACACCGTGTCTAAGCAGTGGAGCCTACTCAATGCAGCACTGTTCCCACCTGCCAGATCTTGGTTCACAGGATAGAAAGGTGTTTGTGCTGCAGAAGATGGGGCTGGCAAGTAGCAAGAGAAACTTAAAAGGAAAAGGTGGCTGGAGTTTTCTCTGTATTTGCAATGATACGGCGTCATGAGAAAGATGGAGCTTTAAGATTAAGCTTATCCTACCAATATCTTGAGAAAGAGTAGAAAAATGACCGTCAGCAACACCAGGGAAGGTTATCCTCTTTCTCAGCTTGTAACGTGCTGTATAGCAAAGGAGTTCAGCCTTCTGAGGTAAAATCTCAGGGTCCCAGAAGAGCTCTGTTAACCTTGAAAGTCTCTGTGGTAGGTTACATTCTACCTGCCAAGTAGAAAGCACCACTTACTCGCAGGCATGAATGACACTGCATCTGGTCCAGAGGTAGACTTAAAAGGACATTCGTCTGCTGTTTGTGGGAATTTAACTGCAGAAGCTTCTGAAATACAAAACAGAGAGAATAGTGAAATTATTCCCAAAGCACTGCCTGCCTTCTAATTGCTGGCCATCTTCTTTCATGACAAGAGGTAAGAGAAGCCTTTCACACAAGCACAAGTGGTTGCAGACTCTCTTCTGGGGAAAACAGCCGTCTTTCTTCTCTTGCTTTTGGATGCTTGAAAAGAGGAAAGCATCATATCTGAGTTGAGAGAGAGAGGAAAACCAGTTGATGTTACCTTGGTATCTGATGATCAAAGGAATGCCCCTTCTGCTGTGCCCTAGAAGGGCAACAACTGTTTCCCAAGTGAACAGCACTTAGTCCAGAGCTGAAAATGCCCCTTTGCTCTCCATGTGCCCACAAATACCAGGCACTGCTTGTCTGCCTTTCAGAGAGAAGGGTATTTAGCTTTTTCCCGTAGAAACAGGGCAGCTTAACCAGTCATTCTCTGGCAATAAAAAGAAGCTAAGAGAGGGGTCTTGGAGAATGATTATTCCCTGGATAGTGACATGGCTGACATGCATTTTCTTGTGAAAAGCCACAGTGGGCTACAGCTCTTAAGTAACAATAATCTATGCAATTCATGGCCAGCTTTACCTTTCAGCTTCCTTTCATTGATTTAAAAGTCTGTGATTTCTGTTCTGACAAGTATGCTTTAAACACAGAATATAATAGAAGCTAAGAGAAAAACTGTTGGTTTTATATATTCAGTTACCTGTTTGCTGTGTGCATTTTAACACTCAAAATGTACTACTGGCTGTTGCTTGGCATTTCCATCATGTTGGAGAGCCTGTATTCTCCTCATGTCTCTAATGAGGCACGAGGTATAGAGACCATAAATGACACGAAAATGGCTACAGGTTTTCTAATGACCATATATATTTTAAAGCTCTAGCCTAAGGTTGTTGCATAACAAAGCAGGCAAAGCTGCTTCATCTGCAGTTTACTTGGGAACTAGGACCAAATTTCTGTCTCCCAAGTGACATAAAACAATGGTCCTCAGGATAAGAGCAAACACCCAGTCATGCACCATCCAGTACCACATATTAACGTGAATTACTTTGCCAGAATCCAATGATACCTTCCTTTGAAGGAATGAAACAAATACGGTCAGGACAGTCAAAAAGCTGATCAGACAAAAGAAAATGAAGGGAAAATTAAATGGAACCAATACTGCAAAACTATTAGAGGAGGGTGTTGCAATATCTGGTGTGGTAGATCTTAAGTGGAGGACACATAATGTTTTCCCCACCTCCTAGATGCAGGCTTGCACCGATGTTGCCATTGGAAATTACAAATAGCAACAGCTCTTCTAAATTCTTAATATACATCACACCTTTTGTATGAATCTTTGCTGGAACTCTAGGGCAATTTTCTGAGATGAGAATTATTTTTCACCACCTGCAGATTGCACTTGTGTGAGATGTACTGAGGAAAAGACAAGTGAGATGCTGGATGCTGGCGCTCTGAGGCTGCACCGCTGAAAAATGAGCTTTCTGAGGAGAGGTGTAGAGAAAGAACCAAGTTCAATTCTTAGGGATTCTAGCAGACCAGTGTAATTGCAGCTGTCATCGGGAAAATCCTGTTTCTCAGATACAAATGGACAGGGGACACTGACATGAAAATGGCAGCAGAAGTCAGTCCCTGAATTATGTAGTTAGGTGTAAATAGGCTTTGCTCAGGTCTTTGCAAGGGGTTGGGAATAGGCTTTTTAGCAAGCTGAAGTTATTGCTTGCATTACAGTAGCATTCAGAGGCATGTTTGGGACCTGTTATACCAACTGCAGTTTTCACGAGCAGTATACATCAAGGGTATTGCGTATGTATCCGTATATACATGTATATGTGGCAGTGTCCTCTGAGAACCATAAAACCCATTCAAAGAGGCGAATGGTGAGAAAGGGAATAAAAAGGAAAAGCTCATTTTCCATCTGGGGAGTTACACTTGAGAAAAATGAAACACTTAACTAAAGCTCCAGGGAGAGTGCGACCAGAGCCAGGAAAGGTTTCTCATTCCTTGCCCCCATGTCCTGGGCATTTCACCAGTCAGTGGCAAACAGTCCACGCTGTTTTCAGGGTTTCTCTTGTGCTTTCCTGTGCAGAAGTAGACTTCTGTATGATGATGGAGTTAGAGCAACCCAAAAGCTTTTTGTTTTGTCTGGACATGCGGTGTTGGCACATGGAATTATTCCTCGGGCTTGGACTTGTATTAAGTCAACTCACAGTGGAGTAGTAAAAATGTAACAACGTTGAGTTTGGGGAAGTGAAACTGGTAAAACATTTGCGGCTACTGGGAGTGTGAATCAGACCTTCCTGCAGTAGTCGACAAATGCTGCCCAAATGTTGAGTGCACTGACAGCACTGATGACAGAGCCAGTGAACTTTGCTGCTTTGCTGCAGCTCTGACCTGATAGTAGGGAGTTCCTATTTGGTTTTGTACTTAAGCAATTGTCTGTCAAGTAGCAATGAAATATCCAAGATAGTTTTGATAAGTTTCAAGCAGGACAACATAATGTGCAGTGCAGCTGTAGATACATACTCTGGTATTAAGCTGTGTTTTATGAGATGGTGTGGTAGATTTCATTTATATTTAAGTAATGCCTTGGTTTTTAATTTCTGAGATATTTTCATGTCTACCTTTGATCTGATATGTGTTAATCTAATGAGTGGGTAGAGGAAATTAGTTACTATGGGAACAATGTCTTTCTCTAACTTACTACCACCATTTGGCTGCTCTAGCAGTCGAAGCATCCTGCAAAACAGAGGGAGGCCTGTAGAGGCAAATGCTCATTTCATTCTTAGAGGGAACTTTTGAGGTCAGGTTTGGGGTACAGACGATAACAGCGAATCTCTGGGAGCTGTACTGTGCTTACATCAAAACAAGGGAGGAAGGTGAGGGGAGCTGTGATCCAACCATGACAAGGTAAAACTCCAACAAAGTGAGAGTCGTCTGGTGGGAAGGAGACCAAGGCTTTGCTGCTGTGTTTCTTGGGGTGTGTAATTGCTAAATGATTAAGGACAGCTGTTAAAACTTAAAGCTTTTAAATCTGGTCTGGTGATCATTAATAAGGTACTTCATCATTGAACAGCATTTAGAGCTGCATCTGCTTCCTGTTTTCTGATGTAGACTCAGAGAAGAAGCCATCAGTACTGAAATCACGGGTGTGCCTTCCTCTGACCCAGAGAGCAATGCTACCTGCCTTGGTGGCTGGTGACCTCTGGGGATGTGCTGTTGGTTGGGAAGCAACACCCCATATAGGTATTGTTTCCCCTGTTTGAACCTTCCTAAAAGCTACTACACAATATAACAGATCCATAACATGTGTGGAGAGGAAAAAACCAAATTCCTCATTATTACTCATATAATTAAGGGGAGAACTTTTGTCTGAGTGGAAATTTTTTAATCCTCTCTTATTTGGTTCCTGTGTTTGGACGATTGCCTGAGCTACACAAAGGGAAAAACACATGGCCATCCTATCTCCCTTTGGCTCATTCTGTCAGAAGCATGTGAACGTCAGGTGGGTGCTCAGCCCAACCTCAACACCTACAGGTAAGCAGGATTTCTTCCCCTGGGCAATTTGTTTCTCTCATTCCTTACTATATAATGCACGTCATTTATTTGTCTACTATGTCAGGGGAAAATCTGTACAATTTATGGGGTTAAAATAAATCAGGATCAAAATAGTCGGATTTGCGTTTTTGGAAAAAGAAAAGGAATTAAAGACCAATCAGTGCAGTACATGTTCGGGACCAATATAAGCAGTATAAACCACAATACTAGGCATTAACAAAATATTATCAAATGCCTATGACTCTGAATTTCTAACTGGGTTTTGACTACCACTCTGTTAAAATTCTCTACTCCAGTTCCTCTCTCCATAGTCACTAATTGTTGTACCTTTTCATTTCTTTTCAGGCTGGCTCCTGTTCTCAAAGTCTCTTGGTAGTCCCTTGCTTGCTGTGTAATCCAGCTGATGGTCAACCTAAGGAAGCATCGTCATTGGTAATTTCCTCCCAGAGCTATGTTTTGGATGGATGCCCTCTCACACAGCTGTAAGTCTTACACTGAGCCCTGGGTTACACTGAGGTTGCTCTCCTGCTGGCTGCTGTTGTCCAAGTAGCATCACTGGGGGCTGTGTTGTCTCCATACTGCCCTCAGAATGGTGCCTGCCCATTTTAATCACTGTAACGAAAGTACAATGCCTGCTTCCTGCAGCCTTGGCACCCAGATTTATTGCATTTCTGGGTCTTTGTTCAGCACCCCCAGAACTTGAACTTCTTTCTCTGGTGCAGTTTCTGAAGTCTAATATTCTGCATATTATTTGATGGATTTATTTTCCCATTTCGTGTGTTTCCAAATTTTCCAGTTGCCCCTCTGTTGGAAACCTCAGGGATTTGCTTAGCATTAAGTTCCCCTGAGCATGAGCACCTACCTGGGGTGGGCTCAACTGCTTTTTCACGCGTGTATGCGACAGGGGAGTCATCTCTCTGCCTGTCCTTTGTGCCACAGTCACATCCCAAAGCTAGGTAGGGTCACACTATTTTGAAGTAAGGATTTAAAACATCTGAGCCTGCCCTTCTTCTAATTTGAGCCTCACTGATGAAAACAATAACAGTATCTAAAGCGCTCTGGGCTTGGCATGTTGTGATACCTGCTTCCAACTCTGCGCAAGCGTGACAGCAGCGTGACTACCTGCCTTTGGGAACTCTGCCTTTTCACCACTGCCGTGTTCGCAAGCTCTTCTCCAGAGTGCTTTCAGTGGTGTGAAGATGGCAGTAATACAAATAATTAATGTTAAGTGGCTGTCAGTAGCTTCTAGGTCTAAAACCACATCACACCTAAACCCATATTAATTAATTGTTTCCCACTCTGAAATTTGAAAAGCAAGCAAATTAGGAGGGATGGTGTTGTGATAATGATTAGTGTTTATTTTTTCCAGGGAATTATTGAGAAGCAGAGCAGCTTTGGCACAGTCAAGTCCTTACTAGAGTTTTTCTCCCACCTCCTTCTGAAAATTGGCTTTTAAAATGCTTTGTATTTAAGTGTAGAATACTTTACAGAAAATAGATGTGTGCAATTATTAAAACATTAAAAAATCTTTTAGTGTATTTAATTTAAACTTAAAAAGAGGTATTATATAGAAAAGTGCTAAATGAGAAATTATCTTCTATGACAGTGCACATAGAAGTTTTTCATGTGACCTGATCCCCATTCTTGCTATTTATTGTTCATACTTAGTCCAGTTCCGTCTTCTGCTCTCTGAAACATTTCAGCATTTTCTAAATGAGGTGAAGGGGCAGGGATCTCATCCTGGTACATGCAGACCTTGAAGGGGTAAGTACTGTACCTTGAAAGGGGTTATAGTAAACAAGGCATATCAGAGCAAGCCACCACCATGCCAAGAAGAGCCCATGTGAAAGATCTCTTTCACTCAGGCATATTGGCCAGGCTAGATGTGGTTTGTGGCAACCTGATCTGGTGGAAGGTGTCCTGTTCATTGCAGGGGGGTTGGTTTAGGTGACCTTTGATGTTCCCTTCCAACCCAGACTATCCTGTGATTCTGTGATTCTTTGATTCGTGAAGTGGGAGTTGGGATTTTATTTCATGCGATATTTGTAAGGCAAGTATCTGGTAGTGTCTGTTTTCTTTATGTGGTTTATTTTCTTTTGCAAATAGAAAGGTGCAGGGAAGAGCTAGAGGAATAAAACCGAAAGCTTGATTCTTCTTATGTGAAATAATCTGCATAACCTGAAGCTCTCCCTTTATCTAAACTCTTCTTAAGAGGGGGAAAAGCTGGCTGGGGGAGAGCTGGCTTTTCACGTCCAGGACCTCTCACACATGCCTTCCCAGCCAGAAGCTGTCCAGGTTCGGCAGTTGAGGAGAGAGCAGGCAATGAGGAGTGGGATCCCGCCCGGCGATTGACATGACAGGGTTCATGAAACATCATGTTCAAGCACATGGGTCCCATTGTAAGGAAATGAGGCTTTGTGGGAGGAAGGGATGGGAATCGCCTCAGATTTTCCCATGCATCTTCCTCCCGTGCTTCCCTTGATGTCCTTGGCATCTAAAGGGTGGGGACATGGAAGACATCCAAGGACCTTTTCTTGGCTGGCGTCACTGTGAGAAGCTGATATCTGAACGCTTCTGATCTGGGAGAGGAAAAACATAAAGGAAGAGCAGGAAGAGGAAATGAAACAACATATCTTTAAGTGGTTAAGTGTTAAGGAGCCTGTTAGGTGCCGCTGAACTGAAATTAGCTCTGTTGCTATGAAGATAGTAAAGTTCTTCAAAGACAGCTTCTTCAATTTGGTCGTGCTGTATATTCTTCCACCCAAGCAACACAATTTGTTTGGCATAACAGTTTCTCACAGATTACTCTGCAGAGTCCTTTTGGGTGCTGAGAAACAGCAGTTCTTCATTCTCTTGTTGGAGTATCCAGTCTTATCAAAATGTGGTGAGCTGCAGTGATTCCTGCAATTACTCGTGACTGATTTATCACTTGATTGTGGGAATTCAGTTTAAGTAGATTTTTTTCCCCTCCGTCTCCCTTGGTCCCTAATTGATTTTCCTTTTTAATGCTGAATCTTTGACTTCCTCTCGTAAAATAGATTAGAGTCATTATAGCTGCATGCTTTTTAATCATTCTGCTGCATAATTACTGTTGCTACTGTTGTCTTCTGGTGTACACTGTTTCTTTATTAGCAGCTCTTTTTGCCAGAAGCTTTAAAGGTTTAATAATCTGTCAAGGTGCTAATTTGTTTTTTTTCACTTGAAGACCTTTTGAATGATATCTTGAAGCACCTGGCCTGGTCAGATGCTTAAATATTCACTTATCTCTGTCTGTTTGTTGTCGTGTTGTTTTTAATTACCTTTCTTCTGGATAACTAAAGTTACCCATTCATCATAGAGAAAATGTAAGCAGGTCACAGGCAACTGTATCAGGCAGTAGAAAAGAGGCTTTCCAAAAATGTTTATGAGATAAATGGCCAAAGATAGCACACAGGCAGCTTTCATATGTTGGCACTCCAAAAGAGCCTTACTGCACCCTGATCCAGCATTCGCAGTAAATGCAGGCTGTAGTGGTTCCCACAACGCAGAGAGGTTATACCACCAATTCTTGTTTTTAATGCTTTTTGGGGTTTCCATTCAGGGTCCTTGCAGAAATACAGCCATCCTTCTCCATGAGCCTCTGTAGGCATTTCCTACGCAGCATGCCAGCTCTGGAGCAGCTTGCCTTCCTCAAATGCCAGATAGAGCCAGGCAGTTCATGAGAGGTATTTTATTTCTACAAAAGGCTTTTAGATCTCAAGTCTCACTGAACTGAGTGTCAGTCACAGGGCTGTGTCTCCTGAAGGAGTCCTGTGAGGCTGTTCCTCAGCAGCTGGTGTGTACATCAGCCCTTGGTCATCACTGATGGGCAGGACTGCTGAATGGAGTCATTTTAGAGCAGTGATAGACAGCAGTGTCCTCTGGGTTCAGAGCTGTGAGCTTGCATGGAGTGCACAGCCAGGACACCCTGTCTGCCATCAGGACAAGGTTGGTGGTCCTGCCTCAGTGGCTGCTGCTCAACCTAAGTGCTTGCTGGAGCCTGGCTTCTGCATGTGCCCTTGCACCCCCGCCATGGGCATGGGGACAGCACTCTGCAAGGCAGCTTTTCCTGTGTCCACGAGGTGATCAGGGACTGGAGAGTGTGAGGAAGGGCAGGAAGAAGCGAGTAGTTTAGCATAGATTACTGAAACTGGGGACATGGTGGCTGGTGGCAGGTTAAAGGACTGCAGTAGTGAGAAGATAATCAGTTCTCCCCATCCTCAGGGGAGCAGGCAAAATGTAATGGGTTTCCCTGGACTAGAAGAAGGATAAAAAACTTCTCAGTGGTGAAATATGGTGAAACTTAGGAACAGACCTCAGGGGACCTGGTGGCATTTCAGCTGCTGGCGGTTGCCAAAGAGTGCATGCGACACAAGTCTGTCAAATGTGGCACAGGTATGAAGAAAGCTTCCCTTCTGGCAGGGCAGTGAGTCAGACTGCCTCTTAATTCTCTTCCCCCTCCTGTTTTTGTGCATGGAAGTGCAATCCAAAGGAAACAGAAACACTGGGATTTGCACATGATAAGCTGAAAGCAAAAACACTGAGTAAAAATTGTGTCATGGTTTTGATGTGCACAGAAAAGAGTAAAATGCAAAGGAAGGTAGCAATCATTTTTGACTGAAAAGAAAGTCAAGAATTACTCAAGGAAAAGAAGATATTTAACTATATTTAAATAACACCTTACAGATTTATAGCTTTGTTGTTGTTGGGGAATTGGTTATATTTTTTTAGCCTTCCTTCAGCCATTTTGAAGTAAGCTTTTCCGTTAATGGAAATTGCCATCTTCATTTCTTTTAGCACCTCTTTTGTGCTGTATTTTATCTTGCCAGAAGAAACTGAGAGATAAAAATTCCTTGGATTTTTCTTGTCCATAGGATAATCCAGACAAGATTTTGACAATTTCAGTACAGTAGCCTTCTCTCAGGAAAGCTTTGATTACACTAAAATACACTCTGAAGTGCTAACCTCTTAACTTTTTGGAGTTCATTATTTGGACAGATAAAAATTGAGTTTGAAGTGACCTATAAGGTCTTCTTGCCAAGATATAATCTAGTTAAAATTTCCTCAAATTGAATTATGCAGACTTCATACCAGGTATTGATTAAAAAAATTCTTCTTAATGGAGTCACATAATAAGACTCCTGATACAATTTTGGCTTATGGAGTTGGCTTTTAACAGAAACTTCATCACTATGTTTCGTAAAGCTGTCACCAGCTTGATGGCTTCTCAGTCAGATAACTTTGACCTCTGGGCCACATCCTCATTTGAGAAATGCATAGCTGCCGAATTAACCAGCCCTGTGCCACTTATGAACAGAATTCTTATCTTGCATCAATATGAAGAACCTGAAGTCTGCTTTGAATTATCCCCCGAAGAATTGGTGCTGTGTCCTTAATTCAAGATGCATCCTTTGCCTTTCAAAATAGGAACTTTGGTAAGTGCTGGTTTCAAATATCCTTTTTGCCAGGGTTTATAATTCTTGTTTCATTTCTTCTTCAGACCTGAACAAAACCAAACAAAGGCATGGTTAAATACATTGAAGAGTCACCTTCAGTGAGGATTCATGTTTGCTGTAAGGTAGGAAAGGAGTGAGGTGAGTTGAAGTCAAGAGCTGCTCTGTAGTGCTGGATAAGGAGAGTCCCAACTTTACCTCTTCTTCATCTGATTCCATCTATGGCTTTACTCTGCAAAGTCTTTGGTTTGTGGATTTGGGATCCCTACAGCCGTAGCCTCCTGTAGGCCTCTGTGTCCCTGGGCTATTCAGTGACCAATATGGGAAGAGCGGGAAGAAGTCTGACGCCTCAGCATTGTTTAATTGCAGAAATATGTGACAGAAGACAGACAAAGGGGAAGCGGAGTCTGAAGGCTTCTGCAGGGTTGGTGTTTTAGGTCTCACTGTGGACTTTATAGGGAAATCTGAATGTGTCCAGGGATGCTGAGTCTTTGAACTCTGTTAGACTTCCTCCAGTTGCTTTGCTTTTAAACAAAGTCGTTTCAGTAGTGATACCAGTTTTATGATGCTCTGTGGGTCATGTACAAAAACTGCTTAACTGAGTTGATCGAGGAGGAAGAGAATAGGTTGCTCTGTGAAAAAAAAAAAAAAAAAGGCAAAAAAAATTTAAAAAAGTTTGTTTTTCTTGAATCTATTTGGTTTTATTTTTTAAGTGCTGAAAATCCCCCACAAAAAAGCTTCTCTTTCTCCGCTCACTTAATTGAGACCAGAGCTTGTCAGTAAAAATAAAAAATAAAAAACTCAGTTTTCCTTTTTTTTTTTTCTTGAGTTGTTTTGTGCCGCTCCTGAGGCTGACAGTATTTGTTCGATTCATTGTAATTACTAGAAATGCTTCATCCATTGAGAAGCTTTCATGATCCCCCTGGGGACTGTTAAGCTTTAATATAAGCTGTTATTCTCTTTATCTTTGATTTTCCCCTCAAATGATTTCCAATTTTCTCTAGGTGTCTAGTTTTTGTTACTATAGTGTTCTTTTTTTCACTTGAAAAAAGAAACAGCAAACCTACAGTGTTTCGAGTCTTTTATCTGCATTCTAGGGCACAGTTCTTACACAGAACTAAGCTATTTCTTGCTCAAATTATGCTGCAGGTTTGCTTCTGAACAAGCTTAATCAATCAATAGTTCCTGTTTGATAGAGTAAATAAATGGTGTTGTGGTATGTGATAATCTCTGAGTTTTCCCTCCACCTAATAGAAGGCTCATATTGAGGTGGGAGTGTGAAAACGGAGGAATTGACAGGCCCAGACAAATGAACAATTAAGGTGGTGTACTGAGGTCTGTGGCAAGGAAATAGAATAAGGTAGAATACGTGCTCGGAATATAAAGATCCTACATTCTAGTTTAAAGCATCCCGGGAGAGCTGTTGGACAGATACTGCATGGAAAGCAAGAGACTCATAACAGCAGATTAGCTTGCTTATCAATGGCTTAGAACTCAGAAATATGGGCAAATGAGATCAAGAACTGGTAGAGTACAGAAACACAGGTATATATATTTCTAAAGCAAATCCTGTTTATTTCAGGGAATATATGTTGAAGCACCCCTGATCAAAGAGGGAGAGGTCTAATATGTTGGAAGGAGCAAAGTGTGGGAGTTTCCATCAGGATGTCCTTTGATCCTCAGTTGCAGCCTGGCTGGTAGTGCCATAAGTCTTACAGGTTGTAAGAGTTACAGACTTCAGACTTCACTGTTATCCAGCCACATCTGCAGTGTTATGAGCTGCAAAATGGCAGTGAGAAGTGAATATACTGACAATATCTCTTGCTTATGTTTTACAGCCATACTGTAAAACAACCATGAGCAAACTGGCCTAGAGGAAGGTATCCCGGCAGGGGCGATGGAGCTAGATGACCTTAAGGTCTTTTGCAACCCAAACCATAATGTGATTCTAAATAATTTCTCACCTCAGAAAAAACAAACACATGTAGCCAGTGCAGTACACTTGTCCTGAACCTCCAGTTTTGACGGAAGAGTTGCAACAGCAAATGCTTGAGCAGATATAAAAGCATTGTTAAAGAAATGGACTGAAGATCCGATTCCAATTTTGGGATAAGTTAACATGTTTGATTTGGGATTACTTCTTTTGTTTCTTCTGTGTTTGTTTCTTCCCTTAACACCAATAAGCTGAGAATGGGATGATAGAATAGAAACTCAACTGCGAGTCGTAAATAGGATTATTTGCTAAATACTAGTTTCAGGATCTCCACCAGTGACATGTGAGCCAGAAAACGCATCTCGACTGTACGATTTTATTTCTATCTTCAAAGAAGAAGCAGTTTAAAATATCATCATCAGTTGCATCGTGGTTGATCATATTTGATTTGGACAGCACTGGGATGCAATAAGCAGGAAACCCCAGGGTGCCGTTTTACTAAGACAGCTTTCAGAGAGGAGCCACAGTTTCTGTTGCAAAGCACTGTTGATTTACATGGAATTTCTTGTCACGTGTTTTGACAAAATGTATCAGCTTGTGCTTCTTAACACCAACAAATAATCCTTGACTTGCAAACGAGCTACTTGGCAAGTACCCAGCCACAGGAGGTTTGAAAACTTGACTGAATGAAGAAGACTTCCATTTTCATTTCACCAGTTTGTGAACTGGTGCTATCCCTGCCATGGTCATCTGCAGCCACTGTCTGATCTTTGCTCTTGATTCTTTGACCTTGTAGCTGTTCACCCTGTAAGTTTTCACCAAATTCCAAGCAATGGAAATGAAACCTTTATTTTTTTCCATTTTCATGTAAATGCCTCAAAGGGATCTCAAGTTCATTTGTGCTCTCGTATTTGAAATTCATCTTTTCTCCCTTGTGACATTGGTATCTTTTCCCTCACTATGTACAGCTTTCAAAATGTTCACCTTTTAAAGAAAAAAAAAATAGCTTTCTTTGTATTTTTTCTGTGCAGCCTTCTTGTTCATAATAAGCTTAAATAGAAGGAACATAAACCCATCTGGAAATAAAATTATGCGCTAGGTTCACTAAAAAAAGTAATTATGTTATAATCAAACTGTCACTTTATGAGGTAGTGTGAGATGAAATGCACCATAAGCTGACAAAAGAGGATGGCTTGCTTGTTTAAATATCATTCATGACACAAAGCAGTGAAGAAACTCTGAATTATACGCAGCATAATCAGGACGGCTCTTGGAGCTGGAGATCACAGCACTAGAACCAGTGAGTCAGATATGCTTTCTTCTTTCTAACCTTCAGTTATACGCAGCCCAATGTGTGCTCAGGCTACTGATGTCAGCAGGCTGACAGCCTAAGTGTGTTTGGACACGAGGTGGGAAACACTTGCCTCATGATTAGCAAATAAAATTAATACATGCATCATGTTTTGCATGGACTTTAAGTCTCTGCAGTTGTGGCTGTTCTTCAATTAGTGTCCTTGTTTGTTTCATCCGAAGCATTTGTGCCACCAAGCTGTCAGCCCCTTTCAGCCAAGGCTGGCTCGCATCTCAAGTTAAACATGCAGGTGAATTGGGAAAACCTGAATGTGTGAGGGTTTGTATTTGCTCTTATCTTGCCAATTCTTGTGGCCCTTTCCCCCTGCGTTGCCTTAATGTGAATGGAAATGCCCTAGTTTGAAGACAAATACACATTCCTGCTTTGCCACTGAGTAGGCCAGCAGCATTTGGGCAAGAAGGTTTTTCATTAGTCCTTCAGGCCCTTGTCAGGTGAGCTTTTGTTGAGTAAGGTCCTTTTTCCACCTTGGTGTAAGTTCTTTGAGATTTGTGTCTGTTCCCTGCATTCAATTCTCTGCCAGCAATGGATCCTTTGCACAGACACTCCAGCAATGAATTCTGATGCTTGAGAGCAGGCTGGTGGCAAGTGGTGGGCAATGGATGTGGGGCATGGGGAGAGGAAGAAGTGCTGGTGATGTGATTTTGGATGCCAGCCTTGCCTTTCTGACAAGCGCCCACAGAGAAGGCAAGCAGGCGGCTGCAAGTTTATTCTCATGGATGGACCAAAGCTGGTGCACGTCTGGCACCAGAACAGCTCTTGCTGCCAGTAATGCGCCTAATGAAAGAGGAATTGGTTTTCATTTGGGGCTTTTCTTCTGATCACTTAAAAAAGATGCAGGAATATGAATGGGTTGAACTTTGTGTCTCTGTAGTCTGATTGTGTTTCTATTCTAGAGATACAAAAAGTGACATGCCAGGAGGTCCATCCTGTGGAAGTGGCACAGCTGATACCTCTATTCAGTGTCTTGCTTTTCTCTTTTCATGCTATGAATACAGTGACAGAGCAGCATAGCATGCTGTGCTGGCCATGCAAGTGTTATTTTCTATAGGCAGTGGATAAGATCCATTTTGTGTATTTGTGCCACATATCTATCTGGTAAAGTATTGTGAGTCTCAGCAAAACAGAATCTGGGGGAGCCCACTGGCGGGGTCCCAATACTACAGCTTGTTTTTTCAAGTTTAGATCTCTAATTTGGTTAGGTACAATTATCTTTATTTTTTCAAGAAAACTGGAAACATTTCCAGTTCAGGAACATGAGCACTAAATGAAGCTTCATCAAAAAGAAGTAAGAATAAAACCTTGTCCAAATGCCTGTGTAACTGTAGTCTGTTTTGACAGAAGTATCTTTTGTCAGAAACAGCTTTTGACAGCAGCTCTCTCCCCAGATAAAAGTAGCAGCTTGAAAGGCCCTGTTTTTAACTTGTCACTGAATCTCATCACAAGCAACCCCGCCCATGGACTGGCAGCAGTGGACTACTGCTGCGCTCCAAGTTGTGTATTGAAAGCCTCATGAGCGTAAATTTAGCATCACTCTTATTGCACGTTATGCTTCTGTCGCTGCCAACAGACTTGGTTAAAATGCTGCAGTTTTCCTCTCATTAAAGTCATGTTTCTAAAACCACCTTTATAATGCAAGATGTGTAAGATATCTTGAACGACAAAAGAAAAAAACCCAAATAAAACCACAAGCAAACCTCAGACCAAAACAGACAAACAAAACAATTTTCATGACAGAAGGCAGAAGTAAGGTCTTCTTGGCTTTGGCTGTGCAAACGCTTTCATGAGGCCACTGTGCCCTGCTAGGCATAACAAGGCTATTTGAAATAGAAACGGTACCTACCACAATGTCTTAGATAGTCTCCATTTCCGCACTGTTGGTCTGCCGCAAGGATGAGGGCAAGGATGATGCTGGTTCGTCTCTGCACCCATCTCGGTGCGCACTGGAAGAGTTACTGCTGAAGTCTCGAAGTTGCAGCAGAGCCATGGGTGGAATTTGTGCTCCCTGATGGATTTGAATCCTGAAGGAATGTGAAGCGATTAGCATGTGCAACTTGTATTCGTCCTTTTTGGGACCAGCCGCTTTTCTGTCTGTCTTCAAACTGACCTCGAGTTGCAACAGGTGATGCAAAAAAGGCTCCTAAATAGGTCAAATGTGCTCTCTTAGTAAAAAAGACTGTTTAAACAGCTAGAGTTTGAGTTGCGAGTCTGTCTGTGGTGTAGGTATGCTTCATAGATTCCCAGGAAAACCTGAGATGAAGAAGGGGTAATAATGCCCTTCTTTTATGGAAGGAACAAACCCCTTGGATTTAGTATTGCTTAACCCTAGCAGAGGAAGTTGTAAGGCTTTTACTTCTGCTCCTAACTGAAGTGTACCGAACACAGCTATTTTTACAAAACTAGCAAGCAGGTTTGGAGATAGTGTCAGGAATTGGTAATACACTGTACTCCCTGGCTTTTGGCTTTGCCTAAACTAATCATTCTTAGAGTCCCATAAACAACTAAATCTTTCTGCTCTTGAATCCTCTTTGCCCTACGAAGATCATAGCAATGCCATAATTTAGCTGAGATAGATGTGACACCATAAGGCTAAATACTATATTTTACCTTCCTGCAGTCGCTGCTGCCTAGTGACCTAAACACTACGCATGATAAAGAGGAAAAACCAAATTGTACCTTAGAAGTGATGGGTTTGGAGCCTTTTTGTAAGTTGAGTCATGGGGGTGTGTAAAGACAAAATGACCCAGCTGCGCCTGGAGCAATGTTCTTGGGATGTATCACAGTTATGGATGACAGTAAGTGACATAGCTGACTCAGCCTGCAAATAAGGATGGCAAAAATGACCCTAGTAGGTTCATGACATTGCATGTATCTAGCGAGTCTCCAATGAAGTTACAAAATCTGGCCTGACTTTTATAGTTTCTTTCCTATTTGTCCATATTCCCCTCTCCCCCCCCCCATGTTGTTTTTTTCAGCTGTAATGCTGTGTGCAAAACAGATACTTATTTATGAGCTGATCTGTTAAGACTTATTCAGAGCCTGATGATTTCTCCTGATCCTGAAAGGAAAAGGGCTACTAAAGCTTTGTGTTGTTTCTTTTCAGGAGCCAGGGCACAAAGTCTCTGGCACAGCTTGACACTGAGGTATAAGGGCTAGACTTGCCCAAAATGTACTAACAGAGCAGGATTATTTTCCATTTGCTGGATGCATTTGCTCCATACTTTTGGAGGTGCTGTAGGTCCCTCAGTTGTCACCGAAGTCCTCCTTTCTGAAATGGCTGAGCATCTCTGTCTCTTTGGATCGTGCTATTCTCCCCTTTCCCACTCCACCCCAATGGGTGCATCATATGAGCAATATGACTCTGAAACTGTTCTACTGTCCATTTTCCTTACAAGAACCCATACGAAGAGTGGTGAGGCTCATGATTCATGTAGCTTCTTTCTTTTTTTTAGTTCTTCAAGCATGCTGAGCCTGGGGAAAATTAATATTACACTTCTTATGATCCTGTCCTCATTGCTCATGCCAGCCCTCTTAAAAGCACGTCAAAACAACTTGCTTAAGTGTGGCGATTTGCTAAAAAAGTAATGGTGTCAGAAAACAGGACCAACTCTTATGAAAACTTGCAGGAAAAGAGCCTTGGCTAGTTGCAATCCTGACATTTTACATAGAATATCAGCTCAGAGGTGCGTGATGAGTGTTTGTTGTGGAGAAATCAGAGATGGAGATTTTAGGAATCAATCTCTGATATATTAAAAAGAAAAAACCCAATCTGTGCCTGCAAGAAGCAAGCTTTCCATGTGATCCGTTCTCTTCAAGCACAGGCAACAAGGCTTGTTGACCTGGATGAATTAAACCACTGGTCTCAATACAGTTTTCATACATGTAAGTCAGAAGCTGCTGAACTGCTTGCTTATTTTTCTGCTCTAATTTTTCTCATTTTTGTTAAAATGTATTAGTCCATTTTTAACTCTGTAGCTTAAAGCTGGTGTTGCTAATAGTCAGGAATTTTGCTGTCTCAAAATGTGAAATGCTTCAAGCGTAATGGCTTCATTAGAAGCAACGTGAGCTCTTTAGACTCCTGACCTGACTTAAATGGGTGTGTAATACAAAACAAGCATAATGAGAAGGGCCCTCCAATTCTCACTTAATGTGTTTGATGAAGAAGGAAAACCCCAAGCCCCTCCGTAATAATACTTTATAACAAGCTCAGCTAAATAATAGAGGCTTAAAAGATGTTAACTTTTTTCCTCATGGCTTCAAACTTTCTTGGTCCCAGCGCTGGCACTGAGTTCTCTGTAATGTAACTTACACAGCACTTGAGGCTGGGCCTTTGTGGAGACCTGACCACAGTTAGAACTAAATCTATTTTTCCAGTGGAGTCATTGTAGTCCATACAGGCACATCAATGCTGGACCCAAATTTCCCAGGAGAGACTGACACTCCCTAGATTTGAGCGTGTGTCTGCAGCTCTATTCAGAAGCTTGTGCTTACTGTTGTTTCTGTTATTCTGATGCAAACTTCAGTTCTTTGTCTCCACAGTCATATATGACCAAGGTGTGGCCATTTACCTTTAGCTATCTGTCTCAATACCAAGGCAAGAAATAAGCTCAAAATCTGAGACATGCAAGTAATTGCTATGTCAGTTTGGGCTTATTTGTTTTTTCGGGAGGGGGAGGGGGTGGGTGGGTGTTTAGGTATCCCATCCCTTCAATGCTGTTTATTTATTTGGTGAATCTCATCATGCAAGTCTTTCCAAACTAACTTTTTATCTCAGTGCATGATACCTGCTTGTTGCGAGCATGATTTGCCCTTGCATACCCCAGCAGATCTTTACAAGCTCAACCATTACAAAAGCGGAGATGTGATAAATAGAAAGCTAGAGAAAATTTGGGAATCAAAAATAAAATAGGGTTTACTCAGAGGCACAGATTCTCAAGGGAACTTTTTGTATGTACAGAACATTTATCTAGCGAGTTGTAGGCACTAAGTCAAGTGGACGTCAAGGCTCAGGAGGAGTGACTTTCTAGACCATTAACAACATATGCAGGTTGCACCCAGATACGTAACAACAAATACAGTCAGAGCTCTGCCCTTAAAAAGGTTTTGCACATTACCACCGTAACCTCAAAATTAATCTATCCTCCTTTAGCATTTTCATATCTATTCCAAATAAATTTGCTGTGATACCCATTGAACTATCTTTCATGCCAATGCTTTCTGGCAGCCATACTGTGAAGACGCTGATAAAAGAAGTGAGGTCATTTCCTATGGAGCTGATGTATCAGATGAGTGTTGCTCTGACTGTGTCCAAAGGAGACACATGTGGCTTGATTTTATGGAAGTTTCTAACAGACCTTGTTAAAAAAAAACCAGTGTTCTTAAAGATAGCCTCATCTTTTTCATGGTGTGCAGTATTAAAAAGCTAATTAAAAATCAGCTCAGAATGGACCTTCTTGCTGCTGACACGATCTTTGCTCAGACTTCAAGTGATGCTTTTGAATCATCAGAATATGTAGACAGTGGTCATGGACTCAGGCTTACAGCTGACAGCACTCATTTTAAGCCTGTCCAGGACACATTTAAGAATTAAATCCTGGAGTGATTCAGCCTTTATTTGTCCTACAGGCAACTGGGAAACTTAGAGCAATTTATGGGCTTTGCATCAGTAGAGATCTGAGAGGCACTGGCATGGAAATGAAATTTCAGGTTGCAGTAATGAGGAATGTATCATAAGGACATGATAAGCACCCAGTAAAATGCATGAGCCTTTTGATTGGCCTAGCATTTTAATGGGCTTCTGTAGGAAAGATGCTTTTTTAGGCAAGCCATGATGTCTTTAAGGCCCTGCACCAGTGAAGGTTTAGGTTGCAGCCAGAGAAAGGTAAGTGAAGGGGGGGTGGCAGAGCCTCCAAATGTTTTTATGAAAAAGCAATGATAGAAGACAACCAATAACAGAAGTACAGTGTTACTGCTGCTGCACACATTCCCAAAGGAATAACTGTGGTGGAAACCAATCAAAACCAACCAACCATGTCAGTTCCCTTCCTGAACTCCCCTGCCCAGGTTAGCAGTCCCCAAGCAGCAGCTTTGGTATCTCCTGTTAGGCATATTCTACTTCATTCCTAGCTGCACGTATATGCAGGTGAAAGCGTGTTTCAGAGCTGAAAAAGGGGTTGGGTAAAGGGCAGGGGTGACCAAAATACCCCTCTCTGTTGGAATTTATTGCCTGTGCGGTATGTCCAAGTATTTTTTCCCCTTAACCTGCTAGTCTCACAAATTGCTTCAATTGTACCAACCCCGGAATGATGTTCCCACTAAAGCCAGTCAATAGTTTTCAAACCAGACATCAGACTCTCTCCATGGCTCCTCTCGCCTCTTCCCAGCTTGCCCCTACGCATCCTTCTCCGTGTTGTGGTGATTCAGCAGCAGTGCTGCCTCTCCCTTCCTTTGGTTTACGCTTTGAGCTCTCTGTAACTGATCCTGCTTCAGGCAGGAGGCTGCACTGGAGACCCCCGGCGTCCCCTTAAGCCTGAATTATCCTGTGGCTCTGTGTCAGATCCCACAGGCACAATGTTGGTTTGAAGCCAGGCTCGCTTTGAAACGTGGACTTTTGCTTGCCATAGCCTAAACGTGCCGACTTTCTGAGAATGGAATAACCAGCTCTGTCAGTCTCAGCAGGTAAGTCGGGGGGATCCTCTCCTGAAGGACAGTGGAGGGGAAAGAGGAACTCAGATTTGTGTGTAGGAAGCTGAAGGATGGGGAGGTGAAGCCAGTTCCTGAGGCTTACAAATCCTGTGGGAGCTGAGAACAGAGTTGGGATAGTTGGAGTCTGAAAAGTGACTCTGTGTTTCTTTTCATAGCTACGTTTAAAAAAGAAAGATCTTTTTTTTCTTCAGGAGTACTGCTGCCCTGGCTTGCCTGTGGCAGGACAAACTGTTTTCTGAAGCGTGAAAAAGAAGATCTTGATTTGCAGCCGAACTTGTTAACGACTGAGCTTGTTATTTGTTAGTTACCTTATTTAACAGTTTTTAGAGGTACTGGCGTAATGTCTACAGCGAGGACTTATGTATTGGAGTCAATTTGATTTATGCAAATTAGGAGTGAGAAAACAGGCTTAGGTAATAGGGTTGTCATAAATATCTCTGAGTTATGAAGTGGTGTGTTATCAGAAAGGTCAGGAGCAGAACGCAGTGATTGCTCACAACCTTGTGTTCATCATGAGTCCCTTCTCTAATACCTTTGCATTGGTCCTTTTGTACCTTTGAAAAGTACACTGATAAGCAGATAGCTGGAAATGGAATCTAGAGAGGATCATACCATGAATTAAATTAACTCTACTAGAGATAGATAACTCTGGTGGTAATTCTTCCCTGAGTATTGGTGTTAAAGAGTCAGATATGGTGTATTCAGATGCATTTCTCCAAGGAGAAATGAGGCCAGTGGGTGATTGCTGCATCATATAATCAAATAATTGTTTTTCAGCCTGCTGTAGATTACTATTTATGGCAAGAATTGCCAAGGGGCATTCATACAGGGAAAGAATCAGTGTGTGCATGAGAGCCACTGCAGAAAAGCAGAGATCTTACCCCAGAACAGGTATAAATGGAGCCAGGGCAAGGCTGTGTGAGCAGGCCAGCAATAACTCCAAGCTGTCTCAATGTTGTAGCTTTCTTTGCTGGACTTTTGGGTGCTCTGCCTCTCTCAAGGAAGCCTACGGTGATGGTTCTGTTCCCTCCACTGACAGGCTGCGTGTTCAGGTTTGCTATCATGACCTTGATAGAGGCTGTAAAGGACCATTTGTTAAAGGAGTAGCTGTTACTTAAGGTGTCCCTGTAAGAAAAGAGTACATATGCTTTGCACATATTCATGTCTTGGGAATGCATCCGGTATGTAAGACTTGGATGCCCATTGTGCCTAACACAGATATCCAGTGCTGAACAGTTATCATCCAAGTATCTTAGGGTAAGTATGCATTTCTTATGTTTATGTCACAGGATAAGGTGCAGGACTGAGGGAAAAATGCAGTGATTACACACATTTAGGAATAGAAAAGGTATATGGTGATTAATGGGCAGTTGCGTCGTATCTTTTGTTGCAGTGTGTGAATTGGTAAAATCTTTATAAGCCTCTGGAAATCCTTAGATGTACCAATACCTATTCATTTCATCTGAATTTCTATTCTTTGCTTTTTCCCAATTATTTAACTGTGGGGAGTACTCAGAATATCAAGTAAATCAAAAAAGTTAAAACAGTATGTGGATGGGCATGCATAGCAATAGTTCTTATTTAAGAAATAATCTTTCAGATGCAAGTATGAACTAATTAACCGTGATTGCTGAACAACTTTGTTGCATTTATGTTTTACGGTTTGTCTTGCTCAGTTAAGCTTCATCATAATTGGTAAGTTGTCTCTCAGATCTCACTGAGGGGTATACCACTGGTAATTACTAACTTTGTCTCCATGGGAACAAAATCACTTCAGGAGCCTTGGCATTTATTTTAGGGTTAAGAAAGGTAACAGTATTCAGCTCTACAGGGATCATCTTGTTCCGTGTCAGTTATTAAACAATTAGGAAAATGTGGACTGTCTTTGAAAGGAAGTATTCGGTGGCCTTCTAGGCAAGGAACTGATTATGAAGATCTGTGCCTAACATTTAGCAGCCTATTCAGTGTCGGAATGATTGATTTAGGCTATGGAGATGTTATTTATAAGTTTAAGATAATAGGAAAGGTTGACATTCCAGGAAAGATTCTATTTGTGTTTTTTACCATTACCTTGTTGACTGTGGCTTGCTCTTGAGTATGATTTATCATGTGTAGATGTTGATGATATGGAGGATAAGAAATAGAGCACTCTTCAGTGAAGTTCTGGTTCAACAACCTGTCACTTCACATTTTTCAGTTCTGTTTTGTTATAAAACTGTAACTCCGCTTCCATGAACAGTCTGACTTGTCTGACTAATAGAATACTCTATTTAGCATTATACTGGTACCATACGCACAGTCTTTATTTGGACCTGTGGAAGAACCATCCAGATGAGTGTAGTATGTAGGATCCTGTTGGACTCAGTCATTTCAGGCACAGGAAAAGTGCTTAAAAAAACAAATCAAACAAAAAAATAAAATCCTCTTTTGGGATTGGAATACTTATGTAAGGGTAATGGTTGTGTTGGGATTCCGTTTGCTTGAATAGGATGGTTGTTTGCAGACTGAATGGTAACAGGACTCTCCATTGCAAGGGTCTTTGTATCAGCATTGTGTACTGATTAGCTTCAGCTATTAAAGCACCTAACTGTTCAGGAGATGGTGGCAAGTTCTGCATTGGCAAGAACCTTCCTGTTATTTCCAAGTGTCCCACCCATGCAGAGCTTGGACAGTTCTTCAGCAGGAAATGGACAGGGAGTCCCTGGGACAGCCAGACCCACACCTAGGATGATAATCAGCACACTGAAGCGTAGATGGTTTTCTACCCATAGCAGGGATCTACCTGGGGAAATCTACTATTTTCCCAAATTCTCTCCGGAATAGCTCCTGAAAAAGCTAGCCACATGTTTTGCTGTGACAGTGACTTAGAGTTTGGTCAACATCATACCTCCCATCCATCTTTTGTCTTATCAGTCTGCTGATTTTTCTGTGCAGAAACTTACCAGGGATCTGCTAAAATCCTCAAAACCAAGCAATTAAGGGCATAAATGCACTGGATGTGCAAAAAGTCACAGGCTTGATTACACCATAATTATAATTATAGAACAAGCTTGAGCTGCTTCTTCATATCTCACAAACAAATTAAGTGCAATAGCTCTTGCCACACAATACACAGAATGGTAATTTACAAGGTGTATTCCCATTCTTGCTGGTGCCCCAGGAAATGGCAGATGCTTGCCTCTGAGCTCACATATTAGGAACTCTTTTTCTATCATCTCTAGCTAACATAAGTATTTACATTACCAAGCTGAAGCACAGTATATCATCACACAACATATTGTTGCCTGCTCAAAGCACTGCTCTCATACCTTCTGTAAACTGAAAAGATAGCTCCCTCTTCAGCTGTGGTCTGAATTTCTCTATAAACTAAACAGAAGTAGCAACATTTTTCAGAATATTAGCTTATAAACATAGCACTACCTTCTTCACCTTTCATTTCCTGTTAGTTGTGACACTTACACTTCTGTAACATTAGCAGTTGTGTACAATGGTTAGGTTGGTGACTAAAAACTGAATTAGTAGAGCTTATTCTGATAAGAAAATATCCAAAGGAATGATTGGAAGTGTCTCAACAGTTAAAACATCGAACTTAAGATGCTTCAAAAAGTATTAGTAATCATTTAGTGTTTTGATCTGCAGCTTTATGTGGCAGAGAAATAAAAAGCCAAGTTGATGTTAAGCAGCCTTTGGCAAACATAAATGAATATGTAGAAGCCACACAATTCAAATTGACATTTTCTCCAAACAAAGGCAACTCTACACTGTTCAATAATTGAAAAATCCCTGTGGCATGAACATACATAATGATGGGCAGTGAAAATACTTCATCTTCCTTGCAGTGCTTGTTGTGGGTTTCATGACTAGATCTTGCTGAATTATCCATTGGAAACAGTTCTTATTGCGAGTGTGTCTCCTGTTTGCATTTGGAAGTCAAGAGATGCTGTGGTTCAGTTAGAATAGGCTGTGATAAGATACTTGCTGGTTCATCTCCAGTGCCCAGATATATAGATTTGGGATGAGAGACTCAAAATGTCCCTTTGTAGAATGAAAACTGTCACTATAAAAAATTCGATGTTGTCCCTAATTGTGTTAAGTCAGTAGTTTATTATGCAATTAGGTGGCATACAACTTTCTTTTCCTCCTATTTGCTTCTCAGGTTGTTACATGAGCTTGTTGCTCCCTAGTCATATACCATATCTGGACACATCTGAATCTCTATTCATGGATCTTCATGCGCATTTAGTTGTGTACAAAAAGGGCTGGATGCAAGCTGTGAAGATTTCCCATCATACTGTTGTCCCAGCTTGGCTCCTAACTAGCTCAAGGCTTTTCTTTTGGTAACTTGAAAGACAGATATTTCTGGCAAGTGTATGTGAAACTTGGTTTTAAGTAACTGGTCACTGCCATACCTGTTCAAGCTGGTCATTGAGAGGTTTTGGTTTAGCAGTTTTCCTAGGTCGCCAGCTTTGGAGCCACATGTTCCTTGTGGCAAGGCAAAAGTTTTAGACACTTCTTTATATTGGCAGTGTTTTACTGGGCATCAAGCAAGCCATCCCAGTTGGTTGCTGCACAGCTAGTCTCCAAAGTGATGAATCATCCAAAACTTCAGTTCTTTGCGACTGTCATCATCTTTGATGAAGTACAGCTATATTGCAATCATCTCGTATATGAGTCAGTCAGCATTGTGGCAGGGAACGGAAATCTGTTACTATTGGGCACGATGCCAGTGAAGGGCTTTAGTAGGTTCATCTCTTCCATTTTAATTTGTAAATAAACGGGCTACAAATGCCAGATTCTTGCTTTGGGTGGAGTACTGTAAATCATAAGCAAACCACTGGCTCGAGAGAGAGAAGACTTCCCACTGGGTTTTAATAATTCTTGTGTGTAGTTATTTTGTTTCCCCTAGAAAAACATTTCTCGAAGAGTGTAAAAAAAACCCTTACAAACATTAAAAAAACATGAAACTTCACCAATCTTTCTCTGCAGCATCTCTTTTTTAAGTTAAAAATGCTTATTTACTTTGGCACTTTATTGAAAGCAAGATTTATTTACTTATTTTCTTTAGTACATGCTAGAGTTTCTTGAGAGCTGCATGCTAAATTACACCCATTTGCAACGTATCTGAAATTCCAGATGAATTTTTATATTATTCTCATGCAAGAGTCAGTGAATGGTGGTGGTGGAGTGTTGTTAATTCTTTGGAGGGAGAAACCTCCATTTCTCCCAGTCCTTTTTGTAGAATCTGGTAAGCCTTTGGAGGATTGCTCTGTATTGTAGCCAACCAAGTTTGGTGTAGTTAAGAAGGGGACAGAAAGGTGAGAGCTCAAAAGTCTCCATGCCATAAATTTGAATGACAACTAGAAAACATATTTCGCGTTCTTTAGGTGTGTATTCCCTGCTAGTTTTGCTATGATTTTCTGTGCTCAGTTTTACAGTGCATTAAATGTGTTAAGTCCTGTTATTTTCCTTGAGTCAGAAATCACAGGTAGATGCTCATGTATGCATTTATCAGTGAAGCTCGCCTGTACAAGATGGAAGGATTCAAAAGAAAAATCAAATAAAGGATAGGAAATGGAAAAAGACTTCAGCACTTAGGAAGCACAAGAAGAATTTTTAAATTCTTTTATGTCATTAAATGTGTAGACAGAAGATTCATAAGAAAAAAAGGTTTCAAATGAATGTTTGAATAATCCGAGTAATTTAAAGATGACCAAAGTAATTGAGAAATTCAGCTTTCAGTTTAATCTGACTAAGGAAAATATTTGTACAACAGAATGTTACTTTCAATATGTGAATAAGGAATATTGCTGTATATTTACCATATATTTATATTTACTGTAAGGGTGGTGAGGCACTGGAATGGGCTGCCCAGGGAGGTTGTGAATGCTCCATCCTTGGTGGTGTTCAAGGCTGGGTTGGACAGAGCCTTGGGTGACATGGTTTAGTGGGAGGTGTCCCTGCCCATGGCAGGGGCTGTCTGAACTGGATGATCTTAAGATCCTTTCCAATCCTAACTATTCTATGATTTCATCATTCTATTCCTTCAAGCTCCAGCTTTCTCTCAATTGTAAAACCATCCTAAATGTAGATTTTGCTTTATGTGAAGCAAAATTATTTCCTTCTCCCCACAACAGGGAATCACTGTTTTCTAGACTTCATTAACTAGCAAACAAATGGGCTGCCCCCACCTCAGTTCCATGCCTCATAGACCAAATCCAAGTGAAGCATGATTCCAGTAATGGTTGAACAAATAGTCCCTCGCTTGTGGTGATGACACCTTGCCACTGTGAGATGAGCCACCAGGACACAGCTATATTCCTGGCAAAACTGCTCCCTGATGTGTATTTTTGGGTTCCTCGTTGTGCCATCCATGCAGCTCCCACTGTCACAAACACTGTGACCATGGGACGTGCGGCAGATCCTCACCAGGGCTGCTTTCAGACCAACTTATTCTTGATGTTTTCTTGTGCTGGGACTTACAGCTCTTGGGTGCCTGGGGGCTTTCTCTGTCCTCAGAGCATCACTGCTGGCATAGAGGGAAGGCCCTGGGATCAGCCTACTGAAGTCAAATACAGTAAAAAATTCCAAGATGAAACCCCACAAGAGGGATCTGTCCCCTTAAAACGGTGGTGTGATACTCTGCTGTATCAATCAGTCCCCCATATGCCTCCTAAATCTCTTGTTCAATGGCAAGAATTCGAAGGTAAGTGCGCAAGTAGCATAGTCCATGTACACTTGTGAGTGTAGCAGCTGAAACTGCCTCATAGGGGCCATAAATCCAAAAGCCAGCTACATTTAAAAGAGAAAAAGTAGTAAGGTCCATTTGAAATAGCACTGTGTGCTCCCAATGATTCTATATGTATCAGAAACATCTTTTGAACACTATAAATCAATCCTCTAGATTGCTAGAGGGAGAGGAGGCTTGGTCAGAAGATGTCAAGAGATACCAGGCTGCAATAACTCATAGAGGCACCTGCCTCTCATTCACAGGTGGAACATTTTCAGAGATAAATATCCGGATAACAGTCATTATCTTGGCTTTTTGTGTTGAAGAGGAAATCTTAATGCACTGTGGTTTTTTTCCTCTTCTTTTTTGTCCCCAAGAAGCAGTAAAAGAGAGATGCTGGCTCTATTGCTGCAGTCTGCTGTAAAGGCATGTGCTTTTGTTCAAGGCTTCAAACAATGCTTTTGAGAAGTGAGCTTAGTTGCTATGGAGAGGCAAGTCTCCTCTTCCCTCGCCACCACCTCTCTTTCCCCCAAGAAATGTGGATAGGCAGTGAGCAACATGACTTTCTCCACCCTACTCTTGCAGCATGTTTATGTACTGTTTCTAGGTACCAAAGGTGTCTAGAAACACCCATTTTTGTCATTTACCGAGGAGCAGAATACATTGGAAGCTGTGGTTGCAGATCCCAAGGTGAAGACACAGCAGAGGAGATTGCCACGTCTAAATACTGGCCTGAGACATCCCCCAAAAGAGCTAAATTTGAAGCAGCAGAACAAAATGCATCAAAATGGTTGGCTTTTCCACCACAGAGTAAAACCTACTGAAACTTGCATGCAGTAAATGCAGGTTCTGGCGCAGTAAAATGCCATCTTTTTGAAAAGAGGACTTGAAAAGCACTCTGTACAATCCCAGAGTAAATTAAAGCGATGACCTTTCAGTGCCTCAGATCTGGCCAGTGTGAAATAAGGTTTTTGGAGATGTGCGCATCCCTTATAGAAAGGGACACGTTATTGAGTTCTTGTTGTACAGGAAACTCTATTGATCCTTGCAATCTCTCCCAGAGAGGTGTCATGAACTGGAGAAGGCCCTTGAGACTGTATTTACTCTGCCCAGTCTTCAGAAGTGGTTCATTCAGGATGGGGATGAAGGAATGTTATTGCTTTTCTCCTGCCTTCTTGCAGGGTGAATGAAATTTTCTTTACTTCGAAGCTGTCAATCTAATGACCTTCACCAGAATTAATGCAGCTTTTATGGAAAGCACGATTTTGCTTAATTGCACCACGAAGAAAAGAGGAAAATCAAGGAAAAACCAGGATTGCAAAATCGTGCTTAGGTATAAATAGAGCACATAGCATATCTAAAATAGAGGGTAAATAAAAACAAGGCTGCCTGCAATTTTTCCTGGCAGTAAGATTAAGGCACCTGATTAAATTTGTACAAGAGGCAGTTACAAATATTTTGAGGCTCTACTGTTTTCTTTAACCAATATTAAAAACAAGAGAAATCGTTACATGAGATGTCTCAGAAAATGACATTTTGATTGGTTTTCCCCTGATTAGGAGAAAATTGAACTTCAGGAAAGTGGTTGGAGCTGCAGCTTTCCTGCTGCGAGAGAATGCAGGGTACCTGAGATGCATTCGGGTCAGCTGCTGAACCTTCTCATTACTCATGATTTTACATACAGATGAGTGTTAACTTCAAGTCTTAAAATCCTGACTTTTTGCCACAGCCTTTTTTTTTAACCAGTTGTGCTTTATGAGGAGATAACCGTATACTTTAAGGCTTTGAAGCAGAAGATGGTAGGAATAAGCAGATTTTACACAGCTCTACAAGTTCCATGCATATAAAGCATACATGGCATAAGAAAACGAAGGCAACACTTTAATTTTTTTTCAGTACTATGGCAAATAAAATGTTTGTTTATCATAATTATTAATATTTGTTATTAATAATTACTAATGTGCTTTACAACCATATTATAGACACTGGGACCTGAATGAATTTCAATTATGGAGGCCAATGATATTGTGCCATCCATTATATAAATCAAAGCCAGGCATAGGCCTGTAAGCTTTTGTTGCTTCACTGATTTTTATTGCCATACAAAATGATAACTGGAAGCCATATAGAACAAGGCAAATTAAGAATCTATTGTGGGGAAAATGCAATTGGAAATGAGCAGCCTCCTGGAAGCTACTTTCAGAAGCCAAATGCCTTGTAAGATTTCATCTTCCATGAGCAATGTGATGATATTCTTGTGCATATATGGTTAAATTAATTTTCCCTTATCAGCATAAAAATGTAGCTGGCTAAAATAGATTAGAATTCCATAATATGTTGGATCACATTTTATTTAGGCGGAGAAGAGGAAAATACTTAATTTCAGCCTGGAATGGTATTGAGCAGAATAAATGATTGAGTTCAAACAAAGAGATCACGCATCCTGGGATTTTCTCTTTTGTTGTGCGAATGAAATGATCTGTAAATTCATGACAAGATGATGATTTTCTCAGTTGCAAAACAGTGAAAAGAAAATAAAATGATTTCTTTGTGCTCGAACAGAAACTTCTGATCCCACTGGAGCCCAGTCTCACTCTTTGAAGGATTATTCAGTTTCTCAGGGTTCAGTCAGTCATTTTGTGCAGTTTGAGGCTAAGGAGGGATGAGGCAAGCTGTGTCCTGCAGGATTGTCCTGTAAATGAACTTATCTTCTAAGCAACTGAAAAATGCTCACGGCTGTTAATAAAACCCAGCTTGGTCCACAGAGGATTAGCAGTTGACTTTGAACCAGCCCCATCAAGTTGTACTATTAATCTGCCATTTATTTTAAGATTAGATTTGCCTTTTTTACCACTGGTTTCAGTTCACCTGTAACTATGCTGAGCAACTGGCACGAGGGCCACTTGCCCAGGGGTGCCAGGCTTGTCCCTCTGCTAAACACATGCAGCTGCTTCTGGGAATGCTGTCCCATGTACACAGCCTCACTGAAACCAGTGAAATGGAAGACTATTTTGTTGTGAGTTCCAGAAAACAGAACAAGGGTGGTCTTGTTTGTTTGCTTTCCAGTTCTCTTGTTTTAATTCTCCTTGTCAGGTAAGTGTTTCTGGAGGTTGGTTGGTTTTTACTTTCTTTTCTTTCAGCCGCAGTGCTATGGAGAATTATTCAGCCTTCAGCTGGTTTTTATGAATACTTTTGTAGAAGCCATCTAGCTTGCATCTTCATGTTTCAGTGACAAAAAGAAACAACTCAGGCAAATATCTGCAGTAGAAGGAGATTTTATTTTGATGGTTACTTCTATTTTGGCCATGTAGATCTCCAAAACTGAAATATTACTAAGTTAAAATGGTGATCATTTCACTTTAAGATGAGATTTAATTGCTTGTTTTGTTTAATTCTTGTTTTGAATGTTAGGTATTTCACTGTACTTCGGTATACCAGATTGAATTCATAGTTGTTTCTACTTGATCTTGAAGTAGACAGTATTTTGTGTGCTGAACTAATCTTTTTGGCCACTGTGCCATTCTAGTAGCCAGGACCCACTTCTCTATATACCCTCTGTGATGTAAACCTCCCAGTGCCTGGCTGCATTGCTTAATTCCCTAAGGGGATGATGGCACTGCTTTCTGTGTCTGAGCTTCCCATGGACCTGAATGGAAATCTCAGCTCTCTGGGAGCTTGGGATCTAATCTCTGTTTACAGCACCTCATTAGGACAGAAAATAGCTTCTTCAAACTGCATTTAATAAGGCAGGTTTATCCTGAAAACACCTTGAGTAACTCCTATGTTCATCACACAGTAGTTCAAGGAGTACTATGGGTGAGTGGAGCCTCCAGAAGAAATACTCATCCCGCTATATACATTTTCTCCAGATGATCATTCAGTCAGAATGATCAAGTTGTTTGGAATACAAGTGGACAAACCTCTCATAATGAGAACAAGGATAAAAGTCCATCAACGTCTCCTACTGCAAACACCACAATCCCTTTTGGCTTGAAGCCACTATCAGGTAATGTAGGCAAGAAAATGAACGAATTTGTGTGTACTTTGTGTGTGTATATATGTATGTGTGTGTTGCGATAGGGCAAGGGGTAACAGGTTTGAACTTAAAGAGGGGAAGTTTAGATTGGATATGAAGAAGTTCTTTACTGAAGGTGGTGAGGCACTGGAATGGGTTGCCCAGGGAAGCTGTGAATGCTCCATCCCTGGTGGTGTTCAAAGCCGGGTTGGACATAGCCTTGGGTGGCATGGTTTAGTGGGAGGTGTCCCTGCCCATGGCAGAGGGGTTGGAACTGGATGA